>JAVQIZ010094372.1:0-15565 GCA_036023535.2 Galaxias brevipinnis | reverse complement strand
CCCCCCCCCCCCCCCCCCCCCCCCCGCCTTACAAAAGTCTACACAACTTGTTTCCTCGTGTCAAACTGTCCAGTAGGGGACGTGCTCAAGCTGCATTTCGAGAGATCCATCCAGGAAGTCCTGACTGACAGCAGACTTCTAAAAGTCACACCGACCATAGTTTGACTAGTTAAATGTTTTTCTTAGTGCATGTTCTCCAACAGCAACGGTACGTTCAGGTTGGTTAGTGTTTTTCTTTTTAACAATAAAATACATTTGCTATTCTTTTATTTTTTTAGCTACCCGTGAGCCTATAGATCGAATAGATACTCTTGCCTGCGCGCGCGGTTTACTTCCTCTTGCAGACGGCAAGTGCATAATCGGTCGTTGTTTATTCGAGTTTATAGAAAGTATATGGATAATGTTATGTCGGAATATTTTTGCTTTTGTAAATTCTTATATTGAAGAGCCTGACTGTGGCATAGTCCTGAGTGTGACATTTTTCAATCGGGTTTTATCCTCGCTATTGACTTTAGATATACTCAGAGGTGACTATATGGACTATCATCAGTAGAGTGCGTAGGTTGATACTTCAGTAAATAAGCAAGCACATTTTTTTTTTAAATATACTGATGTCTTCTGCCAGTTCCAAGATTTACGCAGTGAACAAGGAGTCAAGATTAATCGCTGAATTCAAGGGACTTGTTTACTGCACTGGTAAGTGTACATATCGAACAAAATATTTATTCTCCTCTATTTCTTTACATTTACAGTATGGTGTTCTTTTCGATAAGGTAAACTTCTCAACGGAAGACTGCAGCTTAATTTAATCCAAAATGAAAATGTCAAGTTTCTCAAATAGAGCTTGTAGGCTGACATGTTTCTGGAGTGGACTGTTCAGGCTACAAACGTTTTCCATCACAGTTGGGTGCAATGTTGCGAGTAGGCTACCAGATATCGTCATTGCTGTGAGCAAGAAGCTACCGTGGCTAGTAATATACATTGCTATATAAATGCAGGAAATTGCACTTTTTAACATTGATTTGCATTTCATGCGTAAATTCTAGTCAAGTGAATACGATTTTGCTATATTTTTTAATACAGTCCGAGTCAAAGGCTGGTTATTCATAAAGATGTATATGCTTTTCTAACTGCAAGGTCATAATCATATGACCAGACGGTTTAGTTCTCATTCCTTTCTGGTTTTCCATACATGTCGTAATCGGTATAGAAGTAAAACGGTTGGTTATTATGATTCACTGGAAATGGCTGATCTAGACAACGAGCATAGTAAAATATCCAGCATGATGTCATCCCCATGTGCACACAGCGCATGAGTGAAGGTTTCCAACAGACAGTCGAGTTTCAGTTGTCAAATACATCAGCTTTATTTTCTTTATGCCATTACTCAAGTCGGTTGTCCATTTCTTTTATCTGAATCATGTTGTGAGCCAGTGTGTCCTGATTTAGATGCAAATGACTTTTTGGCCGGTCATATTTTGTTCTACAGGGATAGATTTGTCCTGAACAGTGTCTTAGTCTGTTATCACTATTTTATCAACAAGGAAGTTGAGCTAATAGTTATTTTTACGAGTTTGTCTTAGTTCTTATTGTATAATCTTGTGTTCATTATCGTTAAATAGTGGAACTAATTATTTTGTGGCATTTGTTTGACTGACATGTTCAGAGAAGAGTATGGACGCTATTTCGGCCATTGTTGCATACTACCCAAATAAATCAGCTTTTGCTCACATTTTCTAGCACGTGCTACATGTTTTATCCCTAAACCACCCACAACCAGAAATCTGAGGCATGTGTATGTGTAGTTATAAATTCACAGGGGGTAAGGGTACATCAGCTGCTCTCGACAAGTGGCTGATGTGGCTGTCAGAAGAGGAAGAACGGCAGGCTGGCCCTCCCTTTTCTCCTGCAGAAGCAGCCAACAGACCCAACATCAGGGGGAGGTTTAAACCTTGGCAACCAGCTTAATCACTACACACTGACTGCTCTGTAAAGGGCTTTGGATAATCTGAGTGTGAATAAAGTTTCAGATATGAATGAGAAGGGCGGTCTTTTCCAACTGCAGCTGTCCCTTTTCCCCGTCCATGTACCTCATTTTTATATTATGATTAAAAGATTATTCCTTCTTCCTACTGCAGTGTTTACACTATTCAGCAGCGGCGAAATAATAGCCGCCACGGCTTCAGAATTGTATTAAATGTCATTAAAACGGAAATTACACCACTGCGGAGTCCGCCCCTCTAAACTGAAATGAACAGTCACACGCGCTATCCAGCTTGCTCAACTCGAATAAGACAGGACAGCAATCAGTCAAGAAAAGGTTTTCGCGAACTCACGACAATCAATTAAACAACAGCGCGAGTCCAGCGTTAACTCCTCAGGAGCGACAAACAGAACAAGGGACAAACAGGGCAGAGGATAGGATTAGGCTACGGTACCAGAGTACAAGGAAAAGGTAGATTAACTAGCTAACGTTAAGTTAGACTTTACTCTTGTTTATAGAAACATTCGCAACTTATTTTCTATTGATGTTCATGGCCAACTGATAAGTATTAATAATCGGGAAATAATGTTCCATCTAACATTAACGTTAGCGAACTCAGTCAGAGCGAACGAAGTCAGTGAACCCTGTAAGGCCTAGTGGTAACGTAACTAATAAACGTAACCAATGTTTAGACTTGCGCTATGTATGAAAATATTCCTGATTGCATTGTCAGAAGAGTTTGTTAAAATATTGCACCAAGATATGAAGAAATATAGCGTGCTGCTGATTATTACTAAGGAGGTGAGGGGCTCACGGACAGGTCCTTCTCTATGCCCCGAAGGGAAAAAATGCCTTGTAGTTCTAAAAAATATAAGTTGTGGGTAACATCTGCTCTAAGCATGCTACTGAGCATCAACCACCTCTGGGCGAGTTTCCTTATCACAGATTAGATCTCTTCTTTAAAAAAACAAACAAGAAAAGTTAAGCCTGGCTGCAAACTTTACCACTGAGGCAAATATGTACAGTGTGCCATTTAAGTAGTGGGTCAGAGGTATGATGTACCATTCAATAAATATGTTCTAAAGTTTGTTTTGCTGTCAGGTGCCATTTTATTGGATATTTTTAATAACCCATTGATATTAAATATAAGATAACTTAAATATAAATATCTTATAACTTTGGTTGAGCTTCTGAATTGGTCCTGCCATTAGCTGCTAATTGATTCTCCTGCTGGAGTTGGTGACTCTCCTCGGATCTTCCCTTCAGCTTAGTTGGGTCAAACAGATGTAGGCCTACAAGTAAATGGTTTTACCTGAGCACATTTTGAGCTGTTTTGCTAAGTTTAAACTGTCTTGTGGAACTGTGATGACTTTAGTTTTTTGAGATGATTCCTGACAACAGCAACCTGCGAACTCTAAACGCCCCAGTCCAAAATATATATATTTTACTCACTAACTGATCTACGACATCATATCACATCATATAAGGCTCTGCTTAGACATCAAACTTTTTCTGCTTATCGCGTCCCTTAAATGTTAAAGAATAGCAAACTTTTGAAAAATATTTGAGGGAATTGTCACTTTAGTCAGTAGGACTTCTACAATTTGATGATTTAGGCTAGGCCACGAAAGCGCATCAAATATTAAAGCACCGCTGTCAGGCTTAATGTTCTACAGAGATCTGTTTTTTAGCATGTCTAATAGAAGAATGTCATCTTAGATGACGCAGAGAATTACGCTCCACTTCCGCGTCCCAGTGCCGCTGCATACAAAACTGACCTATTTGCCATGTGTGGCCTTCTCACACCCATCAGGTCAGTGTTTGTTTCCAAGGAGAGAAAGCCACCCACCGACCAGATACAGAACATTCCCCAGCATCTTACCAGTTTAATCTTAAGATCCAGAGCTTTGGGCTAGCAGCAGTGAACAGCTGGCTGTCATCCAGTGCTGACACGGCTATAGTAAAGCACAACATCCATGGCCATCCATATGCCAAAACGTCTTACCTTTTGTAGTTCATGCAAGTGGGAGGAATGGTGTCGCAACTTTCTCTTAGGCTTTGTTTTCTTTCAGCACATAGTAAAAAGCCATAAAGGAATTCTTATTGGTAAGTCAGCATGCAAGGAAACACAACTATAGCCACCTAATTACAGCACTTTGCTACCAATACACCCCGTTCATCTTGCAGACTACAGCTTTGGCAGAGGCTTGTCACTAAACAGTTTTTCACCCATCATGGTGCAGTCTTCATCTGCCCCACTTTCACGACCAACCATGCTTTGGTTCTGTAGTGCAGACTGACTGTGATCACCCAGAGAAACCTCACTATCACCCAGATAGGCATTATGAGGATTTCACTGCTGATCACCACTGGTCCTCTTGGCTCTGAGATTCATTTAGCTTCATAGACTGAGGAAGAAGTTGTGGGCTAAAGTATTTCTACTACCTCTGGTCGATGATGTGTACATGCTCAAAATTGAAGTGTAATTCCTTTAGCCTGTGGTTGGTGTTCTGCAGACTCACCAGCCTCTAGTTGAGAAGTACAGAAGTGTAAGCTGGCACTGGAGAGAGGGCCATGCTAGCGCCGCTTAGCCTGTGTGATGGTGACGGACACCAAGTGAGGTAATTTACTGTGTCACAGTCTATTTTTGGGCATTCCCTTGGTCTGCCTAAAGCATTTTTTTTTTTCAGTCTCACTCCTCCACATCATCATTTCATCTGAGTGGTTTCAGAACTTGGTTGTGAAGAACATGCATCTAATTTCTGAAAGTGTCTTCGCAATAAATAATTCACTATTGGCTTGGTTAAGCTGTACATACGGCGGCGCACTTGGCATTCGGGCAGAGGGTGGCAAACGAAAAAGTCTACAAACTTTCTTTCCTTTGCATGAGTGAAATAATTTAGTGCTTCCAAGCGTGATGTCAGCTTTCTTCTTTTGAGATAATGTATGGCTGTCTGCTGCAGCTGCTCTGAGAACTAATGTATGTGCTTGATAGCATGTCATCTGCTGTACTCTCATTACATACCACAACCCGCCCCCCTAGTCCCAAGAGAAACTAGGCCTCTGCCCATTCCCCTCTTAGCCCTAATGCTGTGAGTGGACAGCCTCCATTGGGTCAAGTGGAGATTTGCCTTTGATGATGAATCTGGGGAGATTGCATTGCTCTGTAGCCAGCCAGCAGTGAATCAGGCTAAATGTGATGTGATTTAAGTCTCTCTTGTCACTGCAGGGGATAAATGCAAGAAAAAACATGTATATTTGAATGTGGGCCTTTCATTTCCCATGCTTCATTTATAATGCATGACAAGGCCAACAAATAAGGATTTGACTCCCACTGTTACATTACTGTGTCCAAGTTGCAAGTAAGTAACCGATAGACCCTTTAATATTCTGCTATCTTATGCTCAAATTGAAGAGTGCTCTATACTTTTCAGCAAACACGTCAAAGTGTGTATATAGAAAATGATAGCCAATGTGTTATTTTGGTTACCCTTCTCTGGCCTAATAGTCCATACTATGAGGGTATTTTATGCCTTTGTGAATCTGGAGAGCCTGAGGTTGAATTGAACAATTGTCCAATTAAGCTGTGGCTCGCAGAAAACTGTCAGCGCCCCTCCCCTTTTGCTCCTATGTTCCCTGCTAACTCACTCCAACTCAAGTCTCAGAAACGCACACAGATGTGCAGCTCTGCGGGGCCGAGGGCCTGTCAACCTCAAAATAACTGCAGAGATGTGAACGACTCTACAAGACAAAATAATAAATGGTTAAGACATTATGCAGGGAATGAAACAAACATACTTTAATCTTTATGACTCCCACCAGACTATTGTGTTTAATGGATTGATGTACAGACAGGCATGTGCATTTTACATAGAAGCTCAGCATCTGTGCAGCGTTATCCTTTTTGGGTCTGGAGTGCTTTTTAAATGTTAAGTATTTTCTGTGTTCTTGTGCAAGTTACACTTACATTTTTTGCAATCTGACTACAGTTTGTAGATGAAGGCAGTGCCACTGTACTCCCAACAGTGAGGCATGTAAAACGGATTTGAAGTTTGAAGATAAAACGCCCTCCAAATACATGCTAGATGTGAGGGGCATGAGGAACATTTGCAGGAGCCAAATTGGTTTAAGATGAAGAGCAAACCATCGGTCCATGATTTACATCTGGCAACATTACACTTCCGAACATCTGATGCTTCGTCGAATTAAGTGTTCTCGCTATTCATTTACGGTGGTGGAGTTTTTCCAGACAATATTTGCAGTACAAAGAGGATTTGCCCAATTAATTCTTGATCTGCAACTCAATGAGGAATACAAGGATATGAGGAGCTGGGGGTGTTGGCTGGGGAATGACGTTCAATAACGTATGTTTGGATCTGAGCTGGATATCTGGAGTTGCACTGGATCTTTTGATGGGGGAAGGGGTCGGGAAGAGCCACTGTTCGTGGTAGAACAGCCTGGGCTGTGAGTTAGAGGTTTACAGAGGTTAATGAGTTCACTGAAAGTCTAAATCAGATGTAGAAACTCAATGGCACAATGCAGATGCCGGCCTGATCTATTGTGTTACAAAGCAATAGATTGATCACATGTGAGGCAATAGGAGCGAGGGCTGCTGCTCTCCAAACATGGACGCTCTGTGTAGGCCAGCACCGCTGAGTTCATGCTGGCCTTGGACAAGGCCAGTCTGTAGTCTGGGAGAGGATGAGTAACTCAGGCTGTCGACACCATTGTGCCCAGTCAGGCTGATAACTACCACTGTGTGTTTGGCCCCAGGCAGAAGTCGGGGACTGTTTTCTGAGACACAGAGGATGTAGGCTAGATGGCAAGCACACTCAAGGGGAAATGTAACAAGGAAGTGTAAGGACTGCTGCTGTGGGTGAAGGGAAAAGAAGAATCTTCATTTGATATAATTTGACCTTGTCTCTAACAACAGGCCATGCCTGTGTTTGTATAGACCAGTGTCACCAGCAATAATTTAGAAGGATGCATCAATATTTGAGTGCTGTAGGCTTACAGGCCCAGTGCTTTAGATACAGTTTGCATATTGAAACCTATTGATTCTTTGTATGTAATAGACTTGGCTATCACAGGACTTTAAATCAGGCCTTTAGGCGTGATATGACCAAACGCAAATCATTTCCAATCACAGCAAATAAAATTGTTCGTAGAGTATGCTGGGAAGCTTTCCTAGAAGTCATTGTGGGTAAAATAAATGTGACACTGCAGGGCTGATTTTGCATGCAGATTGTTATATTTATTTCTGCGTGTGAAAAGGGGAGGCTTGGATGAAACGGTAAAGCTGGTATAAAAAAAAAAAGGAAAGAAGCTTGGAGTTCTGAGCCCTGAATGAATTCCCAAATGAACTGCAGGCTGACTTTACATCTCAGGCCTAAACCAATGGGCCATCTCCCTCTCCCTGTAAACTCTGATGATGATGTACATAATTTATACTGTCAGTGTATGTTTAAAAAAAGAGGGAGGAGCGAAGCATGGGGGAAATGACTCAGTGGCCTAGATGCATAAAACTGTTTTTTAACGGGGAGGTTTCCACTACTTCGATTTCCTCCTCTTCTCTTTTTTGGTTGATTATTCTCTCAGTTCATTTTAAAAGGCAGACAGAGGAACCCTACCAGGATGTATGTTTGTGTTCAGGGACTTGTGTTTGAAACGTTCCCCATATGAACTAGTCTTGTTCTGACCAGACCACTTGGACCCTCAACCGAGTTCTCTTATTTATCATACTTCAGACGCTTTTGTGAGTCTTTCTCAATGCTTGTGTTCTGTTGGAATGAGTAACTGCCTCGTGCCATGTTTGCATGTGACAGAAAGTAGGTTGGCCTTCTGTGGTTCTTGACTTCCGTTTCCTTTTTGGTGCTCCTTTGTTTCTCATCGCCAACAAAAATCCACATTATTATTGACACAATGGCCCCATTTATGAACTAGTGGATGTTGAACTTTTCTGTCCAGTGTTATTATGGAGTTGACAGCTCTAGAAGAGAACTACTCATTCAGAACCGAGTCATCTTAAATCACCACGTCATTAACCGGCACACAGAGAAAGGTAGTATATTGTCCAGGTCAATGGTTGTCACTGTAAAAATAGCCATCTTTCTGATAATCCATACCAGGTTTTGCTCGCTACCTTGCAGTAACAGAAACTTGGCTGTCATCAAGGCAACAGAGAAACGGGGACCGTTAAGTCTGACCCGACTATAAAGTTAGCTAAAGACATAGCTAAAGTTTTTCAATAGTTTCTCTATCTATCAACATGCTCACATTGTTTTGAAGCAGACATAGTGGTCATAAATGTACACGCATAGCAAATAATAATGATGATAATAATAATAATTCATTTTATTTATTTTTTTTGCGCTTTTCTCGAGACTCAAAGCGCTTCACACAAATTGGTCGCCAATTAATTACACAGATCGAACAACGAATGGACCGACAGCTATCAAACCCAACACTCAGTCTGAGTAATACTACGGCAGCCAATGTGCGCCAGACTTGCTCACCCAACATATTACGACAGACTTGCTTAGGACATAGGACACACAGACCGACTCCAGGTGAATAGGCAGTGACTGGTCAGGGCACTGGTAGGAGATTGGAGCATGTTTTTTGATGGTGGGAGGAATAGCAACTTTTTAATCAAAATATACAATAAGTAGCTGGCTGGACATAAATGAGTAGTCAGCTGTTTGGCCAGCAGCCTGCGCTTATGGAAAACTCTGCCTTCTGTCTCATATACCAATAATGACAATTGTACTGGGCACTCACCATTTCAGTGGACCTGCTTGGCTGCACAAATACTTGCAATAACAGGGACAAGGCCAGTGAGCTTCAAACACATATCTGGTTCAGCATCCATTCTGTCGCTGTACTTTGTCTATGGGATGGGGCTACATCTAGTGGAGGCCTACTGCTTGCGATATAATGCAGTCCTGTTCATTTGCCCCTGTTTAATATTTGATAATGCGTAACACGCAAGTGGCGGTTGCATGCCCTTGCATTTTTGTCTCATTTTTCTCTGCGCTTACTGCGAAGCATGCAAGCAGACCGCTATTAATCTTCCTGCTGCTTTTGATTGGAAAATCCTGTTGGGCTTTAGGGCAACCGTCATACTCTTAGCTCTGTCCCACTTACACACACAAACAGATCTCGTTTCAGTTTTGTTTCTATGACTGTATGTGTGTTCATGCACTGCTAGTGATTGTGCCACAATGAGTAAGTCTAGAACTTAGAATTTTGGATTGTTTGTGTGTGTTGGAGAGAAGGGAAGACGCTTAATGTGCAAACATACATGGTACACACACACACACATTCACACGCTCTCATGAATTTTACATGGCCTAGTGGGAAAACTTGCTAGGAGGATGACTCACTAGCTGAGGTAGACGGCTTAGGCTACACACGTCTGCCAACCTAACAAAATGTCAATCTTCAGACAGGGGTCCTAGCCATGACACAGTGGGGGGGGTACATCCTAGTTCACCCAACCTGATGACACGAACTCCCAGCAGAGCTCCACCATTCATCACTTTCACAGCGATAAGCAGACTGGAACCATTATGACGAGTTTGTATGTCAGCTCTGGTGACGTGTGTGGGTGTGGAATTGAGTGTGTGTCACAAATCAATGGGGTTGGGAATTGATAGGATCCTGAACAGACCGGGGGTTAATGTTTAGTCGATGACCAACCCAGTCACCAGAGCCAGACCACGCTTGCCGCACACGGTGATGACAACAAAGACTCATCCAATCCGCCCTTGTGCACACCAGTCTAACACCAGCCACCCTGAGCCCCTGTAAAGCCCTCGATAAGCATTGGCCCACCAGGGAGTGTATAGATGGGTCCTCGGTGACCTGGACACATCAATACATTACAGGGAACATTACACATATAGTGCCTTCCCAATCGCTGTGTCTGTCAAGGCTAGGTTTACTTCCAGCAGTTTCTGACATCCGTTCAAGGTAGGAGTCCTTTCAAGTTTGGCAATCAATTTAAAACGTGGCATTTGGATCTCTTCCCTGTTATCCCTCTGTTTTCACAGGATGTGGTCTGAGAAGGGGAGAGATGGTTGTTCTGTCTAACATGGAAAACTGAGAAATGACTAAGATGGGGCTAAAGCTATTCTTGCAAATGTAGAGAATGCCCAGATTTGGCATTGTTTCAGGATTGTTTTGTGACTGGCAAGAAGCCCATTGTCCCAGTAGCACTGTAAACATTCTAAGTTCATTTGCTAGACTGAAGTCAACACGAGTGAAACCAACCGTGAACTCAAAACAACAGGGATATAGGCTTGATTAGATTAGATTTGCCCGAAACATGAACCCAAGACCATTTTCTTTGCTGCCATGTGATCTGAGCATGCCCTTTTGTTGAATGTGTCTGAATGGAAATCCCAGGACTTTATGATAGAGCTGAGAGTTGTTGTGGTACAGTGTGTTTTGAGACCGTTTCCATTTGGGGTTCCCTGGTTTCCCCACACTGGAGGACCTAGGAACAGTTTTTGAGCCTACATCATGAAAAGCAATAACGAAAGTTATTTCAGGGCTACGGCCCCAGTTACTTTGGATACGAGTTTTCTTCGAAAGGCTAACATGAACTGATCTGCATTAGTGTGAACTCTCCTGCTCCCCCACACTAGGCTTCCCAATTCCCATTATGTCTAGGGCTGTTGAGAGCTGCTTCAGAAGGAGAATGGGTGAAGAGTTCAGCACTGGGCAGGGCTGCGTCTCAGTCGTTTCGTCAGTCCCACACGCCCATTTGCTTCTGATGTTGGATCACTCGGGCCCCCAGGTTTCTGCACACTGATGGACGAGCTTATTCGCTCTCTTTTGCGCTCTCTCTCTCTCTCTCTTTTTCTCTCTCTCTCAGTGTGAGGGAAAGGGGGGGGGGGGGGGCTACTGAACTTCGCCCTCCTCCTCTGCTTTTATGCAGCGATCCCAGCAGTCATAAAGGCATCCCCAAGCACCTATTCACAGCCCAGCTTTGGTGTAGGATGGACCATAGTTTGGTGTGGGATGAGCTCCAATTTGCATCTCTTCTTCTAGGCTGGAATAATCCGAAGTGTGCCAGTGGGTTTGTGTCACGATGTGAGTGTGTTGTCAGTGTGTGTGTGTCGTGCCTTTAGAATATGGCGAATGTCAACGGAGGACAAGCTGGCTGTGTGCATGTCTGGGGATGTTGTGAATGATCAGGGTAACGGCATACCAGATTTTCCC
Source organism: Galaxias brevipinnis (assembly GCA_036023535.2). Classification (NCBI taxonomy): domain Eukaryota; kingdom Metazoa; phylum Chordata; class Actinopteri; order Galaxiiformes; family Galaxiidae; genus Galaxias; species Galaxias brevipinnis. Next base: position 4,353 of record JAVQIZ010094372.1, on the reverse strand, counting down.
ACACCCACTGAGAGAGAGAGAGAGAGAGAGACTTGCTTGAAAAGTAGCTATTTTCTCCCCCTGTTCTGCCTCCAGTTACATGAATCTGATCATATGGGTTCCATAGTGACACTCTAGGCAACACCGTGGGTTATTGTGATCACACACAGACACACACACACTTTAAGCTCACTAACTCAGGAGTAGGGCTGCACAATATTGGCTAAAATTAATATTCCGATTTTTTGTGAATATTGTTATCACGATAAACTCAACGATATTTGATTTCTGAAAAACAAAATAATGTAATAAAACATTTACATTTATTTACAATAAAACACAAGAATAATTATAATGGCTGCACACCTGAACATAGCGATGATTTGCTGTACGACGCCGCTTTTGATGTGCATTGTAGTAGACACCACCCTCGCCCTGCCAAACCAAAACTTCATATGGGCAGAACCGCATCATAACATTATTAAACTATTAATGCCCTCATAGCCTACTGTACTTTGGTGAATTTATAGGTGGCTAAACAGATTTTTCGTTTTACTTTGTGGTACGCTAGACGCTTAACTACTTGACCTTGCCTAATAAACGCAGGTTACTGATTTTTTTAAAGTACCAGTCAGCCAGCACAATGTAATTTGCATGCTCAGCAGGAACACCTGTGATTGGTCGTAACACTCGTCTAATGCAGTGAAGTGAGTGGGTGTTTTTATTTTAACAGGTTAATATCGCCCACATTTTACAAAATATATTGTTGGTAGCAATATTGATATGTCGATGAATATACAGTTTATCGTGCAGCCCAACTCAGGAGACAAAGGTAACATAAAATGTATTTTTGTATGCTAAGGTTGGAAAATGTAGGTTAGCTCTTGCCCTGAGGTGCATGCAGCCCACTGTGTCTCTCTCTTACTCTCCTGGGGAAATGACTACGTCATGCTGTTCAAACCACCCAGATCTATGAAGAATGTTTATTTTTGTTATTTCTGGGGATAGAAATTAGGTTGCTGAAGTTTGGGGATCCTCCTTCCAAAGTGTTTTAGTCTTCGGTTGAATAGCCATATCCTGATGCAGGTTATGTTTGAGTTCACTGGACTCTCATAGCTTGACACAGACCAACCGTAAAGTGATTTTCCTCAAAAAAACAAAACCTTACTGTTGCAGCCTTTTAAAAGTGAGCTGAATTGTTTATGTCTGTATTTGTGTGTGAGGGAGAAAGAGAAGGACGGTGCATGGCACTCTGAGCTGTTTATAGGCCGAGCTCTCACAGGTGCGAGGAGAGCAGTGTTTCCCTGTAAAGGTGTTAAGCCTCCGTCTGTTTAGCCCGACACCCCCCAGACTGACAGTGGCACCATGACCCTCCATTCCCCCCTCTGATGTGCAAAATGGACTGGAACAGGGCATCTTGAATTATTCACTCCATCAAGCGTAAGGAGTGACAGTGCAGTGGCTTCATTCATTTTGTTGCAAGGTGGAAGAGGTGTAGAAGACTTTTAGGACCAATTCCATTAAGTCTGCGTCTGTGCAATGGCCTTTTTCAGAGTGTCTTTGAAAATGGAGACCAGTACATAGAAGGCTCTACACTGCCATATGTGAGTGTGCAAGTGTGTGCCTGTGTGCTTGTATGTGTGTGTGTGTGGGCGTCTGTGTTTCTACTGGCCTGTGATCCCCGAGGAGGTGCGGTGCTGTATGGGAGGTGTTAAGGGCACACTGTGCTCCAGAGAAGGCCTGTAGCCAGCTCCTCCCCACCATGGAGCTAGGCTGATGGGCCCAGCCACCTACTTCACAGCGCTTTCAATGCTATCACCACACTCAATATTGCATGCTACCTCTTCACACATGGATCCTACATATGGACATGTGCGTGTGTGTGTGTATGTATATATTTATAAATAAAGCTTTTCTCATGTGTGGGATGTTCTTGTTGCTGCGTATGATGTGTGTCCTCCATGGCGATAATGTAGACTCAATCAGCATGTTTTTGTCTTGAAATGTCTCTCCACATGAAGATTAGAATGGATTTACATTGGAAAATGACAAGTGATGCTCTCTACAGCTTTGCAGTCAGTGACTCCATTAACTGATGTTAGGCTGGTAGTAGGACTGAGCTAAGTGCCAGGGGCATCATATCTCAATGCTCATAAGTCGTAGGCTACTCAACTTACTAAGCAAACGTAACCAAAAAACAAACTTGACGTGTGAATGTGTGGTCCTCTACAGACATTTTGACCCATGCATACACAAAACTTGAAATTAGAAACTGCAACTCCGATGGCAGAAGGATGAAACTCGAGGAACACTTTGAAATTGATAGCATCCCTTAATCCGAAATATTATGCTGCATGCGCGTGCTTTGTCAATAAACTTTGGATGGTCGGCAAGAGCACTTTGTGTTTTTTCCAAGTTGTAGCCATGTCTCTCGCTCTGTTACTGTGTGCTGGTGCACACAAAATGAAACCAACAATGTTCTCAAGGTTATCTTTGTACTGTAGGCTGTAAATGCTGTTATGCACACATTCAAAGTCAGTTCATTCCTGCATTTGCTCAGTCTCTCTCTCTCTCTCTCTCTCACACACACACACACACGTGTTGACCTATCGGGCAGCAGCAGTCCAGGGTCTCTGGAAGATGTCGGCTCTGTTAGTTAGGCACACACATGCGCACACACGCACACACACACACACACACAACCAAAATAGTAGGCCCCCCCGTCCCTCTCCTCTCGTCTCTCCATCTCTGTGTCATTATCCCTCTGTCTATATAACAGACTTCTCTTTACTTGTCCTCCTTCCTCTTTCCATGTCCTTGTCCCTCTGTCCCCTCGCTGCCAGCTACATTCATCTTTGCTCTTCTCCCTCTCTTCCCCATCTCTGGATGGAGAGAGCAAAGTGAGTGGATGGAGGGAAATAGGGAGTGGGTGAGTGAGGAGGGATTGCTGAGGTGCTGCTGCCAGTGACAGGTTGTCTTCTAAATCATTCAGGTACATTCTGCGGAGCGCAATATAGTTTCATCTCTCTCACTCTTTATTATTCACAGTGGCTTTTTGAAAGAACCACATCTTTGTGGCCTCTCCCAAAGAAAGTCTGAGAGAAAAGAGTGAAGGAGTTGAAAAATTGTTAAATTGGTTTTGACAGAACCAGAGGTGGTTTACCCGTTAAAATACGTCAGGGGTCATTGTTGACTAATGGTGGTTTTGAACTTCCTGGTTGTGTGGCTACTTGGGTTGGTCAGTGTGGTGGTGTACCACTATATTCACACTGCTCTCTTCTTTACTATCCATGTTCCAGATGCCTGTTAGAGCAAGGCACACCAACAACCTCCAGGCTGCCTTACTAACCTTTAATGGCTGGTTTTGTTTTCCTGCTTGACAAGGCCGGAGGGTTTGGTGTGGTACCAAAAGGTCAAGTCCAGCCACAGTACGCTTTGACAATGGTGCTTTAGCTAGGCTAAGCCTTACCCTCCACAGTATGCGTTGGCTATGGTGCTTTAGCTAGGCTAAGCCTTACCCTCCAAAGTACGCTTTGGCTATGGTGCTTTACCTAGGCTAAGCCTTACCCTCCCCATGTCTGTGTGTCCACAGCCCTGCTGTGTCCGACTGCGCCATGAGTCACTGGAGTGGGCTCTAGATCCAGGCCGGTGGTGGACCCTCTGGAGAGAGAAAGACCAGGGTAGAGACGGAGAGGAAGGAGAGAGGAGGGAGAGAAAGACTGAGCGAGCGCCACCCCACCCCCGGACACGTTTCTACAGGTAGGAGCTGGAAGTGAGCCGCCCGCTGTCTTTTGAAAATCAAAGCTGTCCAACTTGGAGCCTCTTGCGATGCGCATCAGCCTCATAACTTTACCCTCTAGAAGCTGTGATCTGGCTGCAGTCTGTTTAATGAACAATAAAACTTTCAGCAGGCACACAGAAATAAATAAAGACATTGTCGCTAATTTAAAATGTTTTATTTTTCTCTCTGACAATATGTCGGGTGACTATTTTATTTATTGGCTTTTTTACTGGCCAAAAGCCGGCTGTAGTCGGCTAACAGAACCTCTGATCCATACGTGCCGTCGCAAGAAGGTTTGCTGTATCTCCCAACACAGTCTCCAGAGTGTGGAAGAGATACCAGGAGACGGGCCATTACACGAGGAGAGCTGAACAGGGCAACAACCCAGCAGCAGGACCGGTATCTGCTCCTTTGTGCGAGGAGGAACAGGAGGAGCACTGCCAGAACCCTACAACATTCCCTCCAGCGGGCTATTCATGTGCATGTTTCTGACCAAACTGTCAGAAACAGACTCCGTAAGGGTGGCATGAGGGCCCGACGTACTCTAGTGGGACTTGTGCTCACAACCCAGCACCGTGCAGCTCGATTGGCAT
>JAVQIZ010094346.1:0-15621 GCA_036023535.2 Galaxias brevipinnis | reverse complement strand
CACATACACGCACACATACACACACACACACAGGTGCAATTATGCACGGAACCCTATACATAGGAGTCCACGTGAATATGCAAATTCACAATATACAAACACACACATGGTTATAAGTTATCACACCCTATCAGTTTGTCCATAAACTCCTTTAAGTAGCGCAAATGCATCAATCTTTCAGTCCCATCTCAAAACCCATCTTTTCACGCTAGTCACCCTTAATAATGGTTAAATAACCGTGTTAAATAGCCTGATCAATCAGTTTTTTGTTGTTCTCTTGTGTGTCATTCTTTGTTGCCATGTTTGCTGTTTACAATGTGAAGCATCTAGACAAGGGTTACATTAATAAAATGAATTATTCTTATTCCTTACAGAGACACAGACAGGTTGAACTTGTTAAATAGAAAGTAACAAATTGACGACAAGCTCCAGGTGAAATCTACAATGACCAATGTCCATCACTGGGAAGATGGTCTTCAATAATAATCAACGCCTGCATGCAGTTTTGCAATAAAGTCATTAAGGGATGAATATATGCAGGCATATGTGAGTTGATCCTGATCAAGGAAAGAATTTGGAAATGTAGTGTATTCTCTGATTTAAGTCGGGACCCAGTATTTAAGAAATCAGAGACCCAGGGTGTGAAGCTAAGTTTTGGGGCTATAGCCATAGACATTGCTTTATTATTGCATAGGTCAATAACCAACCAGAGCACAATATAATTTGTCTTCTGAAATTATGGAAAAGCAATTACGCTATGTTTCTCATAATCATATTGTAGACTACTGCAGGTTAAACCTCCGGATAAACCAAGTAGTTTGACAAAATAACATGTTAACCCTTTTTAGATCAGTGTTAACTATGGACGTATACTGTAAGTGTCTGGTTTACATCAAACCAAAACAATAAATAAACAAAAAGTCAAAGATAACAAAGCAAAGAAAACAGCATCCCTTCCATTTCATAGCAATGAAATACAGCAAGAGAGCTAGTTATTCACGATTCACAAACTTATATGCAAATATAGTCGTGTTCTGCATGTGTAATGAGTTGTCCTTACCTCCAGACAGTCCAAGCTGATGAAACTGGTTATAGCAAATCCATCAATAATATCTTCTTCCTGAGAACTGGATTCTCGTCTCTTACGACGAGGGGGGCGCGAGGCTCTGCCAGGAGGTGTCGAGTGTGGAGCTTTTTTACCATTCTGGGAGGCGACATCCCTCCCAGGACTTTGCTCTCTATCTGAACAAGACGAAGGGTTCGGACTGCGGGCATCTTTGCCAACAGTCTCCCGTCGTCGTATTCTCTCCCTTTTGGAACGGGATCTCCGACTCTGCTTTAATTTTCCATCCATTTTCGAAATGTTGCAAATTTCCAATGTCAAAATCACTCAACCTCACCTATTGTAGTTCCCTCGGAGTGTGGTCAACTAAAATAATAGACAGAGCTATGTTGTAACGACAAAACAGTCTGTGTATAAATAATACACACATAAATAAGACTCAAGCAATGACCTTGAGTAAAGCTCCTATACAGCCTACAATAAACAAATGTTGAAATATCCCATGCAGTCAAGGAAACGGTGCAAATCCCAGCGTATTTGTCGCGATTCTACAGTACGTCGACGCGTTGCAAATATAAGCAGGTGCAAAACCACAAACTAGTTACAATTCATGAATTCCACTTCTTCTACAACTTTATTGGGTTGGAATAGTACAATGTTATAGCTTAGCAGCATACCGCAGACAGCGCATAAAAATCATGTCGCTGCCCGTTGTTTTCCACCACCCAATCCATGGTCCGCTGTCAAGAAAAGAGCCTGAATAGTATCCGACAAAACCTTCTAGAATACAAGAAAGGAAATCGGTAATAGATTGCAAAATGCCTAAATGAACAGTAATCGTAACGACATCGTCAAGTTCCAATGGTGAAGCATATTCCTGACAAGTTCCACCGTAAACGCTTGCGCGTGAGAGCAGGGATCTCCCAAGTCTCTCTCTACTTATGCGCAATTTTCTAAATGATTCGCTCCGTGCTACAGAACATAGCCATCCACTGTAAGATTAAACTCCATAAAGCAAATAAACCGATTAAGGAGACCGGCCTGGGTAAGTTTTATGAATTTACCCCTGAATCTCTTTATTGGTGTCTCAGTTGCTCGTGGCTCAACAAATTTTGTATTCGCATAATAAGCCTTTGATAAGGGTCCTTAAAGCGACAGGAATGATTAAAATCTTCTCTCCACTCTTATCCTCTTATCCAAAATGACAATTACTGTGCTGTAAAGCCAACAAAGATAACTGACGTACTTCCGCCACCAGCCAAATTACCAAAGGAAGGAAGCAAGTTTATAAATACTTCAACATTTTTCTGGGTTCTTTGTCATAAAGCATACACTATTTCTGTATGTTTGACAAGACTGAAGCTGCCATGAATATGCCTACTCTGACATTTTGATAATTTTCAATCTTGTCATCAGTCAATTTTGACAGTACCTATTGAAGCCAGATATGCTCCAGCCTTCCCAACAGTTTTCTCATATGGCCTTCCCACACCCTATACTTCATGGCGTCATAGTGGTGTGATTTTGAATGAAACATAAACTTTCCAATGTTGGTAAGGTTCACTTACTGTAGGTCCTGACCCTTACAGACTATGGGGTGCATTGAATTTAAAGGTAACAAAAAGAAAAGAAACCCCAAAAGTCACAGAAAGAAATGGCATCTGGTATGTTTCATAGTAGATTATATCTATAACCACACATTTTCCTATAAAACTGTGGTGAGATATGGTAAAACACTAAAGAATTACTGTATTTCTTGTTATAATTTGCAAAATGCAACAGCTATGTAAATTTGTTTAAAACATAAGAGGTTATCTTTTTATTGTCTTGTCTCTCTCTATCCACCTGGAGTTGAATGTCATACACAGTGTAACAAAGATGGTTATATAGCAACTCATTTGGTTATCCATAATTTGCAAACTCTAGATTGTCAAATGCATTGACTAGATGTTTTGTGCAGATACCAAAATGCTTGTATAGCGAAGATTACAGCTCAAGGCCCTTGTGCAAGTCAAAACTCAATTTCAAACTTAATGTTAAATAACTATTTTAGATACTTCCTAATAATTGTGGATGTCTTGAGAAAGGGAATTACCAGTCCAGTGCTGTAAACTGTGATTTAAAACACATTCTTGAAAAGAAATTAAACAAGCTGTCTTACGTTCCTCTAGCGTTTGAGAAATCTAAGTATAGGCTGAAAATCTTTGAATAGTCCGCTGTCGCTATAATCATAATACTGATACTAGAATACTTGCATGCTGTGAGCGTTACAGTATACACCTGCAAATAATTGTGCATAGTATATATTCTAGATAGAGAATATATATTTGTATATTGATTTTAGCATTTGTCTGTGTAATTTTAACATACATACATACATACATACATACATACATACATACATTCATTCTGTATATGATATAATGTATTACATCATATTGTATATTTAGATATTTGCATAGACCCAGCTCTGTTAAACAGCCCTGTTTGAATATATCCAGTAAGGAGATTAAACAGGAGCAGGTATGGAGTATTGAGAAGGCTCTGGCAGAGAGGGAAGAGATTACCTCTGTTTCTCTCATGCCAGTATTTGCTAGAGGCTTAATCCATATACCCATAGACTCTGAGCCCTCACATCCCAGTCAGTCAAACAGTAGTCTCTTTGAATCTGTCTTTGACGCTCCACTGTGTAAGCTAAGGGGCTTGCTTGTGGAGCTTTTACAATGTAAGCAGCTGAATTGTTTTTCAGACCCTTTTCCCTTTTGATAAGAAATAGGCATAGTGTGAATTATAAAGTCAGTGAGGCCAAGTAGCTTTGCCTACAGAGTACTCCATAGTATTCTGTTAAATGCAATGTACAGCTGGCGAGCTAAAAAGAGAGCTGTATAAATCCTTTTTATCTTTTTTTGTGCTCTTACAAATAACCTTCATCTACGTTATAAAGTCAGTTTAGTCTACTATTAATGGCATAGTCCCAAAATTCCCTTAGATAAAGCTTGCCAAATTGTCTTCATGGTGAGGTAGCAATAAGTACCTTAAACTTTAAGTCTTAGTTAAATGGGATTTTGTCTCAGCCACTTAGACAGTCAGGCTAACAGCAGAAAGATGCTCATTTCACAAGCTAAGCATATATCATCAGAAATGTGTGTGATACACATGTGAATTCAGTCCCAACATGGCAGCTACAACTGGCTAAAACCCCCCATGGTAATAGCAACCAGCTGCGTCAATGTTAAGTATTGAGTGGTTCTATCATAAATGAGACGTCTCAATCGAGCTGCCACTGAGGAGTTTTCTGAGAAAGAACACAGACCCATCATTTGTACCCATGGGGCTTGTGGCCAGCCTGGCTATGTGACATATCAGAGTAATTCACTAGTTTGGGAGCAATTTACAGGCGGACTCAACATGAAACTGCCCGGGGGGCTTCCAGCAACAAGCTCTCTCCAGAGAGCATGGAAGGCTATAGGATTGCGGGAGCTGGGCTCAGTAAACCATCGCATGAAAGATTTACCTGCTAGCCGCGCACAGGCACAGTGGGCATCTGCACGGTCTGGAACCCTTCTTGTTGATCTCTCTCCCCAGGCAGGGATAGCCATAATACTCACATTTAGTCACTAATTCAAAAGTTGACTCATTTGTATATTAATACTAAAATACCTACTTGTCCCAATCCTGAATTTACATTGCCTTGTCATCTAATTTATCCAATTATTCTAAGCAACTGTAAATTCATAATTGCAAAGTAAAAGCAATGACAGCTCTATTTACCTTTAAAGGGGTTCGACATGTTTAGACTTGTAAGCTGATAGTGTAAGCAGCCAAAAGTGTTAATATTTCAGTAGAGGAGGTCCTGAGTCAAAAAGCCTCTGGATATTCGTACCACTGAGGGAACAAAGTTTAATCAAACAAAAAGACTGGCCTCGGTATTGTGTGTGAGTGAGCGAGGGAGCTGAATTTATTGTCAGCCCTTGAACACCAAACTGAATTTTTAATGCAGGCATTATTTGAGGTGAAATTAGTAGTATGACCTGCTATTTTATTGAAATAACTTTAGTCGAGAGATTGATGGGAATAAATGTCAAGTAAAATGTCATACTAAAAGAAGGCATGCTGGCCTGAAATACAGCTAGGGGAACAAATCTAAAAAGTATTCAGATCTCTTCGCTTTCTCTTTTTTCTTTTCAAGTACCGTTCTGTCAAAAAAGAAAAAAACTTCAGATGTTAAAATTTTTTGGAAGGGAAAATGTCCTAATGTGTTTTATTGATCCTGGCTGTCTGGTTTACCCGTAACGCTGGCGTAACAACGCGCTCCCTCACCAAATCGCATCAAGACATGGTATGTCAGCACGGCTTTTCATAAAAGATCTCCACGGCGATCAATATTTCTCCAACGCGCTGTTTCGATTTCCTTGGGCAGAAGGATAAACCGAGGGCCTCATTGGTGCACCTGAGTGATCTTATTTAACACCCGAGGGTCGGGGTTCTCGATTCACAGCAGCGTCACCTGTCCCACCCTCTGACAGCTCTAGACAAACCTGCTGAAACAGTAACTTCATGGTCTTGGGTGATCTACGAGAAATCCCATGAAGTACACACTGTGGAGTTTAAAAGCGTCATGCTGCAGGGACATTCAGACTACAGTGAAGACTAGATAAACAGAGTTCTCTGAGGTTTGGCTCAATCATCCCATCATATCCAGTGTGTAAGACTGAAGTAACACTCAAGCACTTAGGGATGATCTGATTACATGAAAGTGGTTCCGGTAACTGTTATTTGTATTGTAATTCTGGACTGGCGAAGCTAAGCACAAACAGCTAGTGTTCATGTAGGTCTTTCTTTATCTCTTCTGCTACTTGGTGCAATCCGCTGAGAGCTATTCCCAGCAGTCACACCACAATTAGCACCTGAGACACCAAGCCCGCGAAGTCGCTGCACTTACCCATGCGGAATCCCCAAACACACGTGAACGCGCTCCCGCACACGTGAACACATACGCAGACACACACACGCACAGTAATCGAAGAAAACAATGGTCATCACTGAAAACACCGGTAAGAGATATAAGAGAATAACAGGTTTTAACGCTGTCGCATGAGGTTGGTCCCTTCACCAGAAGAAGACAAAACTCACTCACTCTGTGTGTGAGGTAGAAACCGATGTTGTAGTTTTCTTTCATGGTGTTCTGACACAAAACTGAAGCGCTGTATTATCACTGAAGAAGGTGAACACAATGGTAAACGGTGTCAAGGAGAGAGAGGGACACTGCAGCGTTGTTCTCAGAGAGCAGGAGTCATTAAACCTGTTTTTGTGTATAGTAAGGCTGAGCCACCAGGCCCACATTATTATCTGGTTCAGTCCACTTAAGATCTATTTGTTCTCTGTGTGCGTACCGTACATTATGTTAATAAAGTGTATAGATTGGGATAGCAAACGAGTCTCTTGCAGAGAAAGCCAGCGTATTAATCAGTTGGACTACACACATTAACAGTTGGAAGATAGAAAGTTAAAAGGCTGTAAAATGAGTGTTTGTTCAAACAGAGAGGCTGGGAGCTGACACATTATAGAGTGCCCTTATCGCGCTCCCCTGGCTTGCACTCGATTAGCAAAAAGAAGCCCTGGAGATAAAGCCCCCTTTTAGAGCACGGCTGGATTTGCATGTAAAGAGATCCAGCCGTGGCCTTTTCATGTATGTACCTCTAGGCACATGATGGGACTCTATGATAGGAGTGAGACAGACTCCTTTAACCAAAGAGGGGTGGATTGGTTTGGGAACGTGTCTAGAAACGGTAGCTGAATGCATTGGATGAACATTCAACTGAACTGAACTGAAATCACCTGAACGGACGTGTAGGGCTGAATACATGTAGGTTACTTAGAGGAAGGGCAGAGTATGGGGAAATAATCTTTGTGGTCGGTCCACACATTCTGTGACTGTAGTGAGACAGGGAGCCTGTGTGTATCCACCAGGCTCTGTGTGTTTGGCATTTGAGCCAGGGGCACGGCTGAGATAAACTGTCACAGGCAGCACAAGTACACACCCACCTTCTGGTGTCAGTTCCCCGTTTGTCTGCCCACTGTCTCATCAGAGCACATGATATGAAGTGTCTTTGGAAATGGTTGTGCTGTTTTGTAAATGACTCAGTGTGGTATAGTCAAAGGATGAGATATTAGGATATTATGTAAGGAATCGGAGAGATTCTGAATCAAACACATTTCAAGATAAGTTTCGTTTCCCGCCTGCACCCTCAAAACAGGTAATGCCTTTAGTAAACTTAATTTGTAAGTGATCATAAGATATTCAACGACTCTTTGATTAATTGTGTAAGCCCTAGGTGTAATAGTAAAGATGAAGTGTCATAGTAATGTTAATATGTATTGTTTTATTCATAAAACAACTGTGTTTTCCCACATACCTGAGGTGTTTAAAGCTTGGAACAAACAAATCAACAACTCATCAAATTGTTTAGTTAGGTAATAGGTTGACTGTTGGATCTCCCATATAGAAGAGGCTTTAAAGCAGGTGTGGACCACCTTCTTTACAAACCTTAATTTTGAAAGATATTAACCCAACAAAAAGCTGTTTCGTGTTTCATCCGAGTTTCGCCGTTCCTGGGTTCAGGCAGGCAGCTTGTGTGAGATGCAAGGCCCGAGGGGCCGCATACCTAGTTAAGTGTCAACAAGGTCTCTACTGAAGCTGAGAAATAGCCCGTCTTTCAACAGACATTTCAGTACACCTCTGGCTTACTTCCATAAGTGCGGTAAGAACAACTGTGCCTTGCCTTTAGAATTGTTACCTTCTTTATGATCTGTACTACCTGTATGTGTTGACAGTATAATATGTGAGACAGTGTGCTCTTCTCCCTGAGCAAGATAAGGAAGATCAAGTGGGAAGAGCAGATAAGGTCAGGCAGAGGAATGGCATGTGAGTCGAAGGGAGAGCAATGTCATGATAGCTCTATTTTGGTCAGGTGTGTTGTTTGCGATACAGAAAAAACGCACACGTGTCGTACCCTTTATAGACGCACAAAACATAATGTACAGGCCCACAAGAGAACACATTTCAACGCCTCACTACTTGTTGACTCACTTTAGTGCTCTCCCAGGCTGATCTGTAGTCAACCCCTCCAGTGGGGAAGACCGAAAGACAGAGGAAAGACGGAAAGATGAGGGAAAAACAATGAGAGAGAGAGTGTGTCTCACTGCTGCAGACTGCTGTGCTTCCCCTGAACTCCTCGCCGAGAGCTTGTAGTGCGTCCACAGAACCAACGACCTCGACTTTGCCTCCGCTGACACGGTGGTGTGCGTCGTGTGGGCGTCCATCGCGCGGCGTCTGTGCCTGGCGAAATGCACTCTCGCTTTTGACATTTCCATTTCAATATCCAGCCACCCCGAGGGAGTTAATGTATTTCATCAACGCAGTGTATCGTCTTTGGTTTCAGGAGCTACACTTCCATCTGTATCCACTCTCCACTCTGAGGAGGGCGAGGGGGGGGTACGACGACTCAGGGGAGAGATTCCTGCCACTGTGAGGGTGTCCTCGCGTGCGGTAAGCAAATCAAAGCACCGTTTGTTTGTTTAGTGTCAGACCGGCAGCGTGCGAGTGCATGAGCTTTTCAATGTGCACACACTTGTTTGGAGCGTAATACTGTGTCCTATCTGTTTGTGTGCATGTGTCTCTGTGTGTGTCTGTGTGTGTGTGTGTGTGTGTGTGTCTGTTTGTGTGTGTACATTTCCACCGTACATGTGTATGGGAAGGTACACCATTAGCTTGATTATGAACATGATAGAGCATATTAATATGTGTGAGATCACTGCCCCACCAGCATATCCCTTGATCCTCTTGCTGTATAGCAGGTGCTGATTCATAGGTGCTCTGTTACAGATCAGTGTGCCTGTGTCTCCTGTGGGAGTCTATCCATTCACTGTGAGCTCTTCAAACAGCTCCAAAGGCAAAAGGCAGCACAAAGCACCAACGCATCTCTTCCATCTACCGGCGCGTGGTTCCGCTCGGTTGGTTTCCTGGTGGCAGCCAGGCGGACGGGGCTTGCTGTCGCTCCAGGCTGCTCTGACTGATCTCCCCTCTCCTGAGATAGGCAAGAGAGCGAGAGAGAAGGTGAGTAGTGGAGGACGAATCCACCCGTGCTTCCGAAACACAAACCTTTGCGCGTGTTCCTTCCTGTGATCTTCAGGGGAGATCGGACGCTCGGAGATCGGACACACACACACACTCACACACACACACACACACACACACGCGCACACACACACACACAAACCCCCTTGTTTTGCCTCGCCGGCTTCTCCAGTCACCTATGCCCAAAGGAGCTCTAACCGTCTGTGTGCAGATGACAGACAGGGAGAGAGAGAGAGAGCGGCAAAGCGATTGGTGCTCCACCTTCCTTCACTTGTCGCCGGCACCCTGAGGCTTCTCCATAGCGTTTGGTTAAGAACAAGTGGCTGTGGTGGATCAAACATTCCCCGCTGCCACTTCCCACTCGCTCCCCTGCAGACTGTTTGCTTTGATATCCCAGTCACTATCCGCCGTCAGCTCCTGGCTTCCTTACATTGCGCCAGCTGGTAAAAGATCCCTCCATCTCCTCCCCTCCACTTTTCAGTCGTCTTTTTGTCCCGGTTTGCTCTTTTTTTTTTTATTTAATTTTTCTTCCCACCGTTTTAACTCTCTCCTTCCTACTTGACATCTCTCTTCCCTTTTGTATCTTTTTTTTTAATTTTATTTCATTATTGTCTTTATTTCTGACCCTGTTCTCCTCTCGGCTCCTCTCCCAAGGTTGACTTTCAGCGGCGGGCGGGCGGGTGCTCTGCTCCGTGCTCCCTTTGGCCCCAGCTAAAGGTGAGAGATGCATTTGCCATTCTAATTAGTACCGCCCCGTGGGTAGAGGGCAGATTGGCTTTCAGTCACTTCACATGAGGCTGTCTGAGGCAGAGGAGGGGGCCGTGACATGTCACCCCACTGCTCACTGCTGTCTCCTTGGATATGCTTGTTGTGACATTTGCAGGCAGTATTGAGGCTCCAGTCCCAAGACAGTGTCTAGACCTCGGGAAACATGCTCCATAAGCAATCCATAGGGCATGGCAATACATTTATACTAAATACCTTCACTCATGGTATGCATAGTGATTTTAAATTCCGGTATGCAGCAGTGTATCAATTACATGGCACCGTGTGTGAACGCTTCTGCAAACTCTGCTTTTGTAAATCTGGAACATTAACCAAACTATAAACGTGGGAAACCTTTTGAATTCCCTATATGTTTTAGTCCTGTTGGTTTGGACCTACAGTGGAACCAGCACTGGAGCCAGTCCCATCCACTGTTAATGGAGGGGGTCATCGAATGCTTTCAAACCCTTGTGTTTGCTTAGAGAGAGAGAGAGAGAGAGAGAGAGAGAGAGAGAGAGAGAGAGAGAGAGCGAGAGAGGTGTCTATTTTTGGGGCTATATTTAGAGTTGTGCCGGGGGATGGTGAAGAGGACAGATGCACTGTATCGTTCTGCACGCTAGTGTCTGGGAGGGGGAATTATGCATGAGTAATTAATCCTTTTTGTGAAAGCCAGTGTGAGGATGACTGAATTATTGAACTGCGGTGGCATTGAAGGAATAATCACAACATTGACAAAGACAAGCAGTGCTGATGTCAATGGCACAGCAAATTAGACTTGATTCATGGAAAACTAATGTGATGCTGAATGGGCAATAATGTACCACATGTCACCCTAATTAAGGCAAACCTTGCCCTACTAATGCCTCCCCCTCTCATATGGATTAGGAACAAGCTAACGATTGGCGAGTAATGAACCAGAGAAATTTGCCTGGAATTGTCTGTAACCATCTCGCTCTCTTTTTCTCTGTTTCTCTCTCTCTCTCTTTCTCTCTCTTTCCATCTTTGTCTCTCTTTCTCTCACTCAAAGTGACCTTTTTTGGGCCAGACGCACAACGCACGTTTTAAAGCCACTGCCGAGGCCACGTCTCTCCCATTGATCTGTACGCTACCTCTCCTAGTGGAGTCCATGCACTAAATTTAGTCCAGTGCTAAGGGCTCTCATTAATTATAGATCTATCTGTGTGGATGGGGAGGGCCACCATTGATTGCTTTCTCTCCCAGAAAGAAAAGGAGGGAAGGGGGGGGGGGGGGTTGTGTCAGTCCGGCCTAGCTTGGCTTACTGAATCTCCTCAGCTATCTAGGCTGATTCCGCTCTGTCTAAAGGCCCCATTAGCCTCCACAGTGGAGGTGTGGGCAGCTTGGCTCCATCTCACAAACATATATTCACACACGCACTCGCACACATACACGCACTCAATTATACACACACAGCACACAGACCTAGCCGAAGTGCCTACCATCCGCAATTTCATCCCTCAATAGCAGCCTTCGGTATATATGCCAAGAACAGGAAGCGTTTAAAAGAGCAGCAACGCATGCTAAATAAATAAAGTGAAGCTGACCCTGAACAGACCCCTGTGGAACGCCCGAACAGTGTTATGTAACTGGACTAAAAATACTAAAAGTAGTCTGTAGTGTGAATGCCCATTCACCTGATCGTCAAACACCCATTGGCCCGTGCTCATTAGAGCCACGCGGATGCTGCCTGAGAGTGAATCTGATCCGTGGCCTCACCACCACTCACAGGCTTCTGATGACCAGCTGTCGGCCAAGAGGAAAGGTCAAGCCGTGTTCTGGGCCCTCCTGGGTCTGCCAGCTCCAGACCTCCAGACGGGGTCTGCCTCACTACCTTTGCGCCGCAGCCCAGAAAGCAGCCCCTACCCCTCCCGCCGCTCCCTCGGCCACCGCGGTACCCCGCGGAGCATGGCCCCATCCATGGAGCAGGCTGTGCGGGAGAGGCGGCCCGACCTGGCACAGCAGGCACTGCATTTTCCAGTCCGCTGCCTCCCGGGCTGTGTTGACAGTGAGTAAGCCACCAATTTGCTCTTCCAGTCAATAATTCCCCGCTTGTAGTGCCGATGGGAATTGATGGATCATCGGATGTATTTTTCCCCTCTTCCCTCCTGTGTGGGAGTGCTTCTAAACTGGCATGTGTGTTGTTGAATAGGGATGGCAGGCTGCAGGGCCACTGAAGGAATTTACGACCCCCCTCTCTCTGCCGCTCTCGTGATTCGAAATGAAGCACAGTGTACATCATGCAACTCTAAAGGCAGAAATAAAGTGGCACATTGATTTACGTGGGCCTGTGTGTGATGTGTGGATGTGCGTCTTTATGTTGGCTGGGTGTAAGAAAGGAAGCAGTGGGAAAAGACGTGGTGTCTCAAGCTCCACCCCACAGGGAGGTGCTGGTAATGTCTAGTAACGCCGCCAGCAGGTCAAAAAATCCAATGTTTTCTGTCCTTTCCTGTCAGGCCTCTTACTTTCTTGTGGGAAATTACAACACAACATGTGCCATTGTCACGTTAATTCGTAATAACGGGCCGAGTTGTCGGAATTACTGGTCAAAGCAAATTCTACGAAGCTGCGCTCAAAGCCACAGGGAGACCATACTTCATAGAGCCTTATCTCTGATTAGAAAAGGGCAGCGAGTACCGGGCCCCCCTGAGGCTGAAAGCCAGTGGAACAAGCAGGGCAGCAGGAGCACTGACAAGTCGCTGAGCCGGGTCCTCGACTCACAGGCCGGCTTTTGTGTCTCCCGTCGTGAGAGGGTCACGAAGCTTGGCCCACCTCTGACCTTGTGAAAGTCGAGCCAGCTTGTACCTGCTGTTTGGTGACATCTCCACTGCCCCAAGTCGTCCGTCTGCAGCGATGAGAGGGGAGCCGGAGGACAATTGAGCAGCAGCACCTCGCAGTTGGGTGAGGTCTCGAGTTACGCTTCAGAGTCAGCCCTGGTGGACGGGAGCGAGGGCCAGTGATGGAATTACACCTCCTAGCCCAGGAGGACAGGGGGTGACGGAGCCCTGAGTGCCTCACCTGTTGAAGGAGAACCAAACTGTTTGAGCTCCCCCATTCCTCCAGTTAGGATGTGTGAAATGACGGTCACTGAGGACTATAACCCTCTCAGGATGGGCCGGACTACAGGGGCCGCTTGACGAGAGCGTAACACATTCTGTCGAATTTGCTGTAACGTCCGTGCCATTTTGTTGGTTCAACAAAAAGTATCAGTGATTCACACCTGGGTTGCCCTCTGTTGTATTAGCCTTTTTCTGGAGAGAAAACTACATCCTCACATTAAATACGGCTGACAACAGATTGTTCAATTCGTTTTGTGTACCATGTTTGTATTCCAGTTGACCTGTGCATGAGTACTTCCTTTGTCCCTTCTTCTGGGTTGGGCTGTGTGTCCTGGGGAGCTGGGGTCCTGCAGCCTCCAGCGTCAGAGCTCTGGGTCTGTGGCTGACAGCTGGCCCTGTGTAAGTGTCAGCCCCTGTCCCTGGTATCCAGTTGCCTTTCAATGGCACCACCTACCTAATCCCTGCCTGTCACTTCACTGCATTCACAGGTCGGCCCCCCTCCCACTCCCCCTCGGCAATCAGCCCCGGCTAGCCACCCAGCTCTCTGAGAATGCCAGGCAGTGTGTGTGTGTGTGTGTGCGTGTGGGTTGCTCTCTCTCTTTCTCTCTCTCTCTCTCTCTCTCTCTCTCTCTCTCTCTCTCCCAGCCTTTCTCTTTCTTTCACTGTCTCTCTCCCTGCCTCTCTCTAACTCTCCCCTCTCTCTCTCTCTCTCTCTGGAATATGGTAATGCACAGCATTCCTGCATTAGCTCAGCTGCCATGACAACTCCGGGGCTCGGCAGCAGCAGCAGCAGCGGCGGCGTGGAGCGGTACAGTGAGTCTTCAGGGGAACGTCCTGTCCTGTAAGAGAGGGGAGCACGGCAGAGCCCACGCCTGGACGGACTGCGTCGTGCCCTGGGCTTCCCCCCCGATGCCTGGTGGCTCCACTTACAGCACACATGGCGGTTCGCTAAAACATACACGCGTACGGCAGCAGGATGTGTCCAACTAAACGTCTCATACACAAAGGGTGTTTTATGATCGTAAACAAGCTTTGGAAGTTGACATAGAACACAGGAATGTTTTGTTTAATAAACCCATAAGCTGGTAATAAAGAGTTGCTTTCCCTTTTGTGTTGGGCCCTCCCCAGACCCTCGCGTCGTAGTGTACCATGTCAGTCAGTCTGCCAGCTGTATAGCCCGCTCACTCAGTATTCCCAGTGTGCTGTCCCTGAAAGGGAAGAAGAAAGGTTTTAAACTGTGAACTGCCAGCTACTCAACTGGAAAAACATGCTGACATATTTGAATCTCTCTTTCATGCTCTGTCTTTTTCTCTTACTTTCCCCTTCTACAGAGAGAAGGAAAATAAAATGTCCATCCAACTCTTCATCTATACGCGTATGAAACCCAGAGAATGGAATAATAATTCATAAATGCACCAGTGACTACTTAGTTTTAGAGCATGTGTCTCTCTCCAGTACACCCAGGAGAGTCAGACCACTTCCTAGCCCGCTTGCCAGAGGCTGTAAACTGTGTATCTGAGCTGAGCTTGTGTGTCTCCGTGTGTGTGTGTGCAAACAATGTGTGCACGCCAGGGTGCGTGGCGCTAGCCAGCTATGCAGCAAAACAAGACGGGTGGCAACGCTTGGTGGTGGTGGTGGGGCCATTTGGGGCCTGATTAATGATGGTGAGGATGGCTTACAGCTGCCGCTTACCGGGGGAATTAGCTCTAATATTTACAACGAGGCCGGCGTGGAGCCTGGGCAGCTGCATGCCACACTGTGGTCCCTCCGCCAGCAACAAGTATGGACTCCGGGGCATTAACATGCCGCAAATCAAACACACACACACGCACGCACGCACGCACGCACGCACGCACGCGCGCGCACGCACGCACGCGCGCGCGCACACACACACACACACACACACACACACACCCCCAGCTCTCCTCAGCAGCTCCACTGAGAGTAATGCTTTGTGTGCTGGCTAATGGACACGCCAACCCTCCTTGCTCAGTCAAAGTGGCCGCGCGTCTAAATGGACCGGTGGAGCCATTTTAATCATTGCCCTGTAGGACGCCCATCTTAACATGCCTGGCCGCATGGTGCCTGTGGACCTGAAGAATGGTCCACTGGCTGTGTGTTATGGCCTCAGCGGGACCATTGTAGTGGCTCTGTATGGGCCGCCGGCTCCCGCTCCATTAATATGCAGGCTGGCCAGCTCCGTCAGCAGCCCACCTCCTTTCTTATTCCCTGCAAAAAGGGAACATGTGTTTCAGCTTGTCACACCGAGGCACGTATTGCTCTCTCCCTCTCTTTCTCTCTTTCTCCCGCCTCTCCTGTCTTCCTCGCCCCTCCCTCTCTTTCGCTCCCCTTTCCCCCTGCCCCCCCTCTCCTTTGTGGTATGGCTGTGCATGGCTGTGAGCAGGGTTTCCATCAATACCGTAAAGAAAGCGTCCCTTTCCCTCAGTCACTCGCTCGACATGTCCATTATTCATGGTCTGAATGGTTTAATTTGTGTTATGAAAGTAAAGTATGAAGTGCTGCGATATCCATTAGAGCTTAGCTGAGACCCCTAGCTGCAGTGTGCAACCCTTCACACACAC
>JAVQIZ010094337.1:0-18104 GCA_036023535.2 Galaxias brevipinnis | reverse complement strand
GCCAAATTAAGGGCTGTCCAGTCTGGACATGGCTGAAGAGAATCTTATAATACGCCATCATGCATAATTGAATCTGCCTGCTCCCGAGCCTGAATAATACATGTCAAATCTCTGGCCTTCTGTCACTGTCCTCTTTAGTTCCGGGTGTGCTCTGACACTGCAGGGGAGTGAGGAAGGGCACTCCCTCTTGGACTATAGACAGTCAATGCTCAGGTAGTTCTCGCAGTAGCTTACTTTCCAACCCTCATTTAGTGTTGAATAAAACATGACCCTGCAGGAGAGCTGGCTGGAGCCTAGGGGTCGAGGAGCTCAGGTGACATGGGGCCGGCTGATGGCCCAGGACCAGTCCACGAGCCAAACCATACAGCTTAACTCCTTTTTTCTTATACGGTCTAGTAGGCTATAACTTATTATTTTTACGCCACTACCGTGTCTTTCTACTGTGTCATTACGGTGCTGCTAATTCTGAAAGACCACTTGTATTTCCCATGTCAGTACTCTTCAATAAGTCTTCAATTAGGCTACAGAGCAGAAGCCTAATTTAGGCATGACGCCACTCGCCAGGGGTTAAAGGTTTTAGCGGAAGCCAACAGAATGCCCACCCAGCTGGACTGAACAATGACCGGTTGGTAAGAGATCAATACAACCTGAGCCGGGGAGTAGCAGAGACCGAGACACAGAGTTGAAACAAGAGGACAAGATACTGATTGGACCGGCGGACAGATGTCTCCCCAGGGGCGCCACAAAAGGGGAATAAAACGCGGAGCTCTCACAGATTCGCCAGCTCCTGTTCCAGTAACCCAGCCCCATCCCATGACAGGCCCCCGATAAAACAGCTCTGAAATGCTATCCTCTTCACGAAACCTTAACCTCAGGCTCACTGTAGCTTTGGCCCTGCTTAGGTTACAGCAGTGTTAGGAACATGACATGCTCAAAATTAGAGGCAAAAAGAAATATGTCATACCCAATGATGGAATAGCCCAGAGCATGACACACACAAACAAAAACAAATTTAAATAACTTTTGATGTCCATAATGAAAAAACAATGCTATGGCGATGATCTAGCTTGCTGTCTCTAAAGAAACAAAATATCACTCTGGTTGCAACTCCCCTCCCACACGACAAAAAAGTAAACCGCTGCATTATAAAATCAACCCAGCCTGACAGTATTGTGAAGAAAAAAAAAAAAAAGGAAAAGTCAAATCTATAAAAGAACAGTGACAATACCCACTGTTTAATTAGGACAGCTAACGCTTATCAGGTGCAACCAGAAGTAGCAGTGATTCAGCATAATAAACATAACACCACTCAATAAGAGTATGGTTCTGTTTTTTTAAGCTGGATACATTTGTTTCTAGTTATAATGCTATATGGAAATATTTGGGAAATCTCAAACTAAGAACACACACAGGGGGCAGTTGTAGTGTTTCTATAGGCTACATGATCATGTGATTGAAATAAGATGAGTGTAACAGATGTTTTCTAATCGTCTGACAAGTCAGGCTACCTTCCTTCAAGAACCAAAACTACATTACAAAGAGTCTTTTCAATTAGCTGTGGTCATGTGACTGTGGGAAATCGGCAGGTTCCTAAGCACAAAGACGCGGCCAATGAGCAGCGGGTTCTATTCGACAAAGGTCTTAAATTAAAGTATGGTCTACAGAGCTTCTGCACGTCTCACCGCTTCTGGTTCATAGCAAACTGAACTTGAGGTAGGGAAAGAAAACCAACTAAAAACTCCATACTCAAACAATCTGGCAGCAATTTGGCAAATCATCTGCCCCACCATCTCACAACAGGGCTTTATATTGTGACGCCCTTCACGTTATTTAGTGATCAATATTTTGCCGTGTTGACAGGCATTTGCCTCTTGCTGCCAATCATAGCCAGAAGGATAGCAATTAAACTTGACAGTTCTTTTCAGAAGCAAAAAAAATATATAAATAAACTGTACCCCCACAGTGTTCCTGTATTCTACACTCACAAAAGAAAAAGACTAATATTGGGAAATGGTAGGTGACAAGGTTTATTCTGACCACAAACAGAAAGAGACGTGACTGGTAAACATGGTAGTCCAGTGAGCCGAGGAAAAAGGTCAGGGTGGATTTCAGCGTGTCTTCCTCCTCTATTTGTGAAACACTGCATTGCAGAGGGCACCAGCTGCTAGCGGCAGGCCTAGATAGGAGCACTGTGTTTGTTGCTGATAGAGCAAGGAGCACAGCTGCCTTCATTTAACTAAAAGAACATGGCATACGTATGTATTCCTGCTATCTGATTATTCAAACAGACAATTCACTCGGCATCAGGTCCAGCCATTACAACACAATATTTCAACTCCAGACAAACCTTTGTATTCGGCTATTATTACAAAACCTTGTAATACTGCTCTGCTCCCAAATTTTTGTTAAGTTTAAGTCTGTGTGAACTGGAAAGATGTCTCATGAGTGTCCACAGACAAACTCTGCCCTAAGTTTATCAGTGTTATATGGGACTCCAAATCAGACTGGCTCATTTAGACATAAGCTATTTGCAATGTGCCCCTAGGATGGTTCAAATTGTTTTATTCTGGTAATTAATTGGCAGATAGTGAGTGATTAAGGTAGTTCATTGCGTAAAAAATACACTGAGAACCAGGGTGATACAAAGTACCAAATGAATAATATCTGCCTATAATTTGGCTCTCAATTTATACTCAGCAGATACTATACTTTAGGAAACACTACATTATTTGGAAGGAAAATAGGGATATGGCCTTCAGGAAGAACTTATGTAAAACATCAGAAAAGTGAATGTACAGGCATGATTATTGAATGCTGAGGCTGGTTCTTGTAATTGGATAAATTCTCCAACTTCAAGGCATAAGCTGCTAGTACTGGCTTTAACAGAAGTTCAGCCCAGAAAAATACTGAAACTAGCAAGATACGTTGTCTTCCCTGTTACTTCTATTAATCGGTTCTAAAGAATATGGTGAGGCTCAATAACACATCTAATAAATGTTGAATAAAAGTGATGTTTTATTATGTCATCTTTAAACTATTTAACACAGAATGAGGGCCACTGACTGCTATGTTAGAGGATGTGCCTTTACTGATGTTTTACGATAGTTCTTTCAACTCATTGCTTCCGGAAGAGTGTAACGTTATCCGTATTTTTCTTTAGTGTCTTGATTGACACTTGACATAATGCCACCCCTCCATCACGACACCAGCATTAAGTCCAGTGGGCTATCTACGATCATTCTAAAGTCAGGCTCACTCAACGTTGACACTCACCTGTCCAAATTCTGTTGCATTACCATAGCACTCTGCTCCGCCATACTTGCCAAGAAATTGAAAATACCCAACGTTACAAACTAGCAGTAACGTTCATTAACTAACGCTGGCTACCGTAGGCAGGAATTTTAAAACCGCCACGCTAACGTAAGTCTGTTGTTTTGTTAACAAGATAACGTTAGCTCAAATGAGTTTAGCGTTAATGTAAGCAATCCAATGTTAACGGCCTAACGTTGATACTACTAGCTAGGTTAGCTAGCTAACGTTTGTGTGTTATCTGCAGAAATGAGCATGCAGAGGCCTTCACGCAGCTAACAAGCTTCATATGAAGTTGCTGCAACTACAAGTTATATCTACGCATTGATCTAGCGATTAATTGGTGACAGACTTCCTGTACCAAGTGATGATCTTGTTGAAAATATTAAATTCTCAGATTTTTATAAATATCATAATCGCATCACCGTGACCGCTTGACTCATAGGCTGCCCGTCTTTGCTGTAACGATTTGAGCACGCACGGTGATGCGTCTCGCGTCACCAAAACAAGACCAGCGTGGAGATTGCAGACTCACATTTGGTAGAAGCGTGGGATATGTAGTTTGAGTCCCACCCCCTCATGTTTGCGGCCAATATCAACGTTCCTTCAGATGTACTAAAGAAATACTTTTGACATATTGGGAGGGCCAGCAACATGAAGATACATATATGGCTACAGAATACTTCTTATTGCGGTAGGCTCTCTTTTTTGGGGGGGGACAAAAAGCTTGCACTCATGATCAAGGAGTGACTGTAGACTCTTGATGATGATGATGATGATGATGTGCAATTCATAAACTGCACATATTTATACCTTTGTGACGCATAATGGTTTTTCATTATTAGAGCAGTTATGGAATAACCAATACCTGAGGTGACTCAAATTACTAGAATTATGGATTGTGTGGTGTAATTTTTATCACCGACAATTTTTTTTATAAATTGTTACTTCGACTGAGAAAACGTCGGAGGAGAATCGATAACCGATGAAAAAATCCTAACCAGTCACAACTTTACATTCTGGACGTGTCAGACTGAGAAACTACATCTCCCTGTAACCTCTCCTGCATCATCCATGCGCCGCAGTCAATCAGCTGTTAAAGCAACTGCTGACTCTTACCTCCGCGCAAGGGTACTACTGCTCATTTGTCATATCTAAACCCAGACGAGGCAAACAGAAATAGCCTTATTTACAGAGTCCCAAAAGGTGAACGATAAAAGGTAACTTCAATTTCAAATAGCATAAGAAAGAGAAAGTCACTATGTGCATGCTCTTTTTTGTGTGTGTGGGGAGACGCAGAGTTATGGATTAAGTGGATTTCTTATAGCCTTGATGAATGTATAGGCAACGTTTACAGGATAGCCTTCATACGGCTGCTTGTCAAAATTCGTTGATTAATTTTTTAATTATATTGAATGTGATGATCCGTATTATGACCTTGGAAAAGCAGCGCTTGCATCGAGTAAATTAGGATTAACTGTGTCTGCAGTGTTACAGCTTTACTCAATGATATAATTTAAATAAACTACTCGAGAATTATTATTAGTTATTCCTTAACATCAAGAGAAGCCAATTCATCAGATTTGGTGCGGCATACTTTCTAATCGTCGTGGAACATAAGCAGGATACTTTTGTCAAAACGTTTTTAGACATGTCTTTAAAAATAACTCAACAACTACTACTAGTTCTTCGACAGTATTTTATTAGTGGAAACTCAATGAACTAACAGATTAAAACAAATCGAATGATCCTGTGTATTTCACCCTCACAATCATCGCAGAGGGTGGAGCTTCGAGTTCGCAGTAAAATAATAAAAAAAATAAGTCAGCTAAAAATAAAGTAATAACATTTAGGCTAGAACTCACTTAGTTTCAGTGTTGCAGGCTTTCAGATAGGTAGACTATATTATGAGTCAAACACCTGCGGATGTTGCGATGTTTCCTCTACATTTTTTTTTTTTGTACATTTAGCTGTAAAAGCAAAATATCTCGTCATAAATAATGATTTGGTGGGTGAAGGTAGCCTATGCGCTTTAACCTTGTTAAAGGACGCAGCTGTATTTATTGACGTATGCAAATGCATATGGGCCATAGGGGAGGTCCCACGGAGAGGAAAAAAATCCCATTGCAGTTAGAGTTCCTGAAAACGAGACGTGGCGAGTTCTGGTGAATAGCGGTAGGCCAACAATGCTGGTATAGGTCTTCATTTACATTATAAAAGTAACTTCATAATTATTCCGACATTAAACTAAATCTTTGAAGAGTCACACGGTTGTTGACAATCTATTTTTCCGGGCTAAATGAGTGATCACAAATTCGCCTATCAGTCGTCATGGTTGCTTACAGCTATTCTCGAAATTGATTGCGAAAATAAAACTTTACCTAGAGCTCTCACCATTACTTTCTAAATAATAATGCATCTCTTTTTTCCCTGTTTCAGCTCAGCAAATCATGCAGGATGATTTACTGATGGACAAAAGCAAAGCCCAGCCTCACCATCAGCAAGATCCAACAAACGTAGACCCTCCCTCTACCCCAACACCCTTAACAGAACCCCCTTCATCAGAGGAGAATCCGACGAGTGTGACCAGCCAAGCAGCTTCTGTGTTGAACAATAAAGAGAAAGTGCAGATGGAGTCACCGATCCTGCCTGGTTTGGGGTTTCATCAGCCGCAGGAGACCGGTGGCACACTGTCCCCTTCTTTTGGAAGCACCTGGTCCACTGGATCCACAAACGCAGTGGAAGATAGTTTTTTTCAAGGGATACCTTCAGTGAATGGGACCATGCTTTTCCAGAATTTCCCCCACCATGTGAATCCTGTATTCGGGGGCAACTTTTCACCTCAAATTGGCTTAGCACAGTCGCAACATCAACAGCAAGCCCAACAACAGCAGCCCCAGCAAAGGAGATCTCCCGTTAGTCCTAATCAAGGTCCTTTTCCACAACGAAACGCTTACAGTCATCAGACCATCATGAATAGCAAAGGGTCGTCTTCATCTGCTTCTTCGTCTGCTTGGAATAATCACCAAAATGCTGCATGGAGCAGTGCCTCCAATCCCTGGAGTGGTCAGCCAGGCAGGGACCCAAGGAGGGCAGTGGGCATTGGGGTTGGAGTTGGTGTCGGGGTTCCGTCTCCCCTAAACCCAATCTCTCCCATGAAAAAGCCCTATTCTAGCAACGTTATAGCCCCCCCTAAATTTCCCCGACCGGGTCCTCTTACACCAAAATCCTGGATGGAGGACAACGCATTTAGGACTGACAACAGCAACAATTTGTTGCCTTTCCAGGTATGTTCTGTCAAAATATGCCTGATAATCAAGCATGATCTATATTTGACTAGTGAATAACACAATTAGAATAAGATTATGGTAAGATTAAAGCATTTATCTGTAAGAAGCAAGATACTAAGTCATAGGTAATATTTTTAGTTTTTTTGTCTTTAGCATTGTTTACAAAGTATGTTATAAATCAAAATGTATAGGACATGACCTTCAGATACAATTTAGTTGTCTCAATCTGTAACAATTATGCAGGCTTAATATAAGAGAAATCTTTCCAAAATGATCAGTCTATCATTTGAAAATGTGTTACTTAAAGTTCATCACTTAACATTTACAGCTACAAAATTATATGTTAGAATTTCATATCCCATATATTGCATATATTTTCCTCAATATCTTGATATTGAAATCTTTAAATGTAATTGGTCAGATGAATTGTTTACTTTATAAAGTAATTTGCTAATACAATGATATTGATAAAATCTAATTCATCTGAGGCTTTTAGATATGAGCGTTTTTTGCGCATGAAAGGGTTACATTTTACCCTAGGTTTGCCAGCTCACTCAGGGGTGTTTAAAGGACCCACTGCTCTTCTGTGATTGGCCCTATCCCCCCCTCTTATGGGCAGGTCTTAGATGTGATTTACATTGCATCTCTGCATTGGGCTGTAATGATACTTTGTAATGGTAATCACTAGATACCTTTGTATTGGATACACCCACTGGTCAATCTTAACCAATTCAAAGATGTAATGGCCCACATTTAATGCCATAACTTAGCATAGCCTACACGTCTTCGTCTGCTGGTTTAAAGAAATGTAGAGCCAATTATCAGGCACTCTTTTGGCTATTTGAGCAGTAAACATGATACGTCACTCAATGTCAAACCTACCAATGTTTGCTCTTAACCAGGACTCAGTCTTAGACCCATTTGTTTCTCAAATAAAATTATTTGCTGTTTTGTGGTATACCAATATAGATGTATACAACGCAGTAGGCATATAATGTAAACACTGTAAATTAGATTATTTGATTAAAAAATTATCTCAAAGTAGTCATTCTTATGTTGCACAAGATTGCAACCATAAAATCCAATGAGCCTCAGTATAACGTCCTGCCATTCAGAGATAGATGCTTTCCTCATTCAGGTTTATCTTAAGGTGTCTCCTTCATGCAGTAGATTATAATCTGCGGACTCTGGGCTACCAATGTGGCCTTTTCATGATAAGAGATCACAGAGTCATGCCACTGCTTTTTGTGACTTGTTTTTCAGGTACAATTTTAAAAGATTCTCACTAAAATTGTTAAATCCATCTACATAAAATTTTTGTTTACCTGTTACAATCCCATTGTTTGTCCTCCAGACCAGTGGGTTGCCCTCAATGTCAAAGATAAAGCTCATACGCTGCTGACATACTGTAAAACCACTGAATGGATTTTGTATAGTTAGTTTACTGGAGTCACAGCACTGTTTTTCAAATATAGTACGTTATGTTCTGTGAAGCCCCTTTGTCTCAACATCCAAAGCAGCTATCTCGGCACTGGAACATTGTGAGTGACAGTCTTCCATTATAGACACACAGGAAACCACATGATCTCCTCATAGACAAAATTCTAACATGAGTTGTAAACTTTCTCTTAAAAAAGTCATGGCGAACTGCTGTCTTAAATGAAAAAGCACAGTGCATCTCGCTTTTTTTTCTGTTCAATCACAGACTGTGCCCAAAACACAAACCAACTTCCAAAATAGGTTAATTCCCCACTGTACTCTGTGCCCTGCATTGAGTGAAGATGTGTATTTGTTTGCTGAATAAAATAAAAACAGAAGCTCTGGAGAACAAAATATAACAGAACTAGTCCAAATGCTTAAACGTTTCAGAGGGCATACGCCAGCAAAACCTGGCCTAGAGTAGAGGGTAAAATTCCACTTAGATTGAAGTGTATATAGCTTCGTGTAAATCATTAATTGTCTGTGTTTATTTATCCCTATCTTCCGTTATGTATATTTTTTAATCTATAGCCTACATCCACAAGCTAGCTTGTTGCCATGAAAGAATGTTAAAAAAGCACTGCACACTGCATCCTACTGACTAGTGGACAACTGGGTCTAACTGTAAGCTACCTGCTGTTACTCCACAGCTGTTGACCTTCTGAAGATTCTCTCCTAGTCCCACATGCATTTAGAGACGACGTAAATTCCATGTGCGCCGGCATGTGCTCGTACTAGACTTGTCAGCTGCTGCATAAAAGTTCAGGAATTTGTGGAATTCAACTTAACGTTTCCATGTGAAGTAAAAAGAAAAGTCACATGAGCAGCTTAGGAGACACCTCGTTTAAAGTGATGTTTTGGCCAACAGCAATTTTGTGAAGTATATCAGTATTTGAGCAAGCTGAAAGAAACGATCCCCAGTCAAATGAAGACTGATTGAAATGCAAAACTGTAGAATTTTCATTTTGAAG
Source organism: Galaxias brevipinnis (assembly GCA_036023535.2). Lineage (NCBI taxonomy): Eukaryota > Metazoa > Chordata > Actinopteri > Galaxiiformes > Galaxiidae > Galaxias > Galaxias brevipinnis. The sequence goes on along the minus strand of JAVQIZ010094337.1, from coordinate 9,055 downwards.
CTAAAACCAGTATAATTTGCATATTTTCTGGTGGTCAAAACATGGCGCTTGCATATATCCTAGTCAGTTAAATTCCTCTGTGAAAGTTTCTTGTGTGACATACCGCCAGTTTAATTAGAGACTTTACCAAGTCAGAATTATGGAAGTCAAGAGGATGGAAAGTCAATGTTTGCTTCACAGTCAAGACTCGATCAAACCTATGTTTTACCGACATGAAAAATCCAACGTTGTCAGATTCCAGTATTTGTGTTTTATGCTATATTTGTGCTAGTTAAGGAGTAGGGTGCCGAGCTGATGGCCCAGACCGTATCCAACATGGGGTGCCTTTTACATGTGTAATGTATTAGTACAACAGTATCATAGGGGTTTGGTTGAATGAAGGCAGTGGACTGGTTGGATCTCTTCAGGTCGTTCCACCTCACAGAGTTATCCCACACTGGGTTCAGGACAACGTGTGTCAGAGTGGAAGAGAAATGAAGAGCTCAGCGTTTTAAGTGTTTACGGTTCGGACCAAGTGGACAGATTTTTATCTGAGTCGGGCTGCCCGGATCCAGAGAGGGATAACACTTTTGAATGCTCAGCCAAATGTGTGACAATAGGCCCTGGTGGGGAACAATGTGGCCCTGGGTAGGGCAGTAGACACAGGACACAGCCACCTAGGCTGGCTAACATCTGCTCTCAACGTTGGAGAGGCTCACTTCCATTCACTTGTTGTCAGTAAACGTGTCGTTACTCTGTAATCACTGGCCTGTAACACTTTCTGTTGTGAGTAGAGAATTTAACCTCCGTCTGTCTGCTGTCATGTCAATACTTTAAGCTCTTGATTTAAGTGGACTGGTCTCTCCCTCAAGTAGATGGGATATTGGTCTGAAAAGGTTCAGTGAACTATGGGCTCCGGCAGGAAAAGACATTCCAAATGCCACTCAGCTGAAGTTGAAGACACCGTAGCATGGAGCCCCAAAATGTCTGACTGTTACCCTATCGCTGAACTTAAGAGAGATATTTATAGCCCCTAATAGCTTGATGTGAAGGATTCTGATAGATTTGTACTTATAGGCCAGGCCAAGGACAGCTGTACTGGTAAAATGAGCTCCAGCCACCCAGCTGGTGGCTATGTTCAAATGTCCTCCACGTGACCACAAGGCAGCCCAGCTGGTCCCTTTTAGCAGCCAGTCTGTGTCCACTAAAGCCCCGGGTGACACACGCTAAAGGGACAAAGGGAAGACCTGGCACTGGCTTCACACTGTCTGCAGGCATGGCGATTTTCTTGGTAGCTTTTGATGCAGGTTGCAGATTTTAAGGACATTTTTCTTTTCATATCTGATTACAGTTATCAGACCAATTCCCTTTTGAGATCAAGTCCCTTTACACATCTTGTGCCTAGTTGTCGTTGACCTGTATCTGGTATTGTAACCAGTCTTCTGGTATATATTAGAGAGAACGTTGTCAGCCTATCCCTGTTATTTAATAATAGGCGGGTGGTGTCAGTACATGCATTTCACTGAGAATGTCACTACCACATTATGTCCTGGAGCAAGGTAACCAACTAGGATTCTTCACTGCAAGCAGAAGTGCAAATATACTGACGCAAGTTTCCCACTTATGCCATCGGCACTTGTGCTGACTCATATGAATGTCGTCTTAAAAATTCCTTCTTTTTTTGTTTGCTTGTGCATTTCCTTTGGGGACAACAGGTGTTTCACTCTGAAATCAGATGAACATCCACAGTGTCTCTCACTAGGAGTGTTTGAGATGTTTTATCAGATGGCAAACCAGCACTAACCCCTGACCTCTCTCACTTCTCTTATGTTGCAGGACCGGAATCGTTTTGATGCATTTAGCTTGCACTCTTTGGAGAATTCCTTAATGGATATGATAAGAACTGACCATGACAAAGGTAAACCACACCCAGCCAGTGGCCCTCCAATGACTATCGCTGATATTATATGGCGGAATCATTTTGCAGGTTTGGAATATTCATACATTCACACTTTTTTTGGGCGTCGAGGGCATTATCTTTTAAGTTTTTTATTTTATTTGCCCTCACTGCCCGCACAGAATGGATCGTCATTTTGCAATAGTTATTCATGCTCAATCAACACTCAGCTTTACCTGCAACATCTCACATTCAATTCACACTCAATCCATGTTGCACACTATTGAAATTCTCTTCTCTGTAATTTCAGCTAAATTGAAGTTTCTTAGTGGCATTTTTAGTAGTTTTTCTTGGTGACTAAAGTTATGTTGTAAACATAATGGTTGTGGTGTTACTCTATATCCTACACTGACAATAAAACTGATACTGCCTATGTTTATATACTGGTGCACTGTAGGTCACAGCTTTTGAGAGATTTCTGAAGAAACAAGGAAAAGTTAATTTTATGTTATAGGGCAAGCCCAGAATGATTGGTCTTCAACCATATTGTGTCCATAGTGCCTTTACTGAGTTATTGTTATTTAATAAGACCCCCCAGTGCACGTCGAAGAGCAACTTTGTGGTGGAATGTGCGTTGTGTGTGTTTGTATTTTTTTAAAGTTCACTGTCAAAAAGTGTTTATGTGCACAAAGAAATCGTTCATCAAAGCAAACATTGAAGAAGAATCGAATGCAAATGGGGTTCTTTACTGTGCCTTATCCCCCAGCATCATTCCATGAGCACAGAGTTTTTTATATCTGATCATTGAGTCAGTCCTTACGTCCTTTCAAGGCGATTCAACAAATGCCTGACTTAAGATAATATTTTGTTGGAAGAGGTCACATGACTTGTGTTGTCAAAATTCCAGAGCCCTGGATCTAGCTGGCCCATTGGCCCCTTTCAGGTTGAGTGATGTTTTTTTTTTCACCCGCCTGTCGAAACAATGGAACCAGCGGGGAGGGGCTAAGAAGGTGGAGGGGGGGATATTATGATTAGTCCATGTTATGCTCTCGTGTAGATGTATAGCCCGTTATTTATTTTTTTGCCAATCTTGTGCTGAGAACATTGTCTTAAAGGAAGATGCAGTCCAGTCTGGGTCTATCCTCTCTGGAAAGGAGAGCAGGGAGAGAGAGGCCTTAGTCCTCTACTGGCCTTTCCCTGTGGCTATAAATCCGCTATAAAGAGAGACAAAGAGAGGAAGGCTGATTCCTGACGGAACGGGTCCACAATCCAGCCTCTCGCTGCGTCCTCCTCATCCTCATGTAAACACGGTGGGGCTTCAGAGAGGTGTGCTGCCGCTAGAACCGTCAACCAACTGCTCCGCCTTCCTCCAGGAAGTTGCTCTGTGCTTGGCGTTACTTTTAGCGGAAACAAGTTGTGGTGGCCCTAACTCTCATCCCGCCTTGGCCCTGCTGTCATCAAAGTAAAATAGTGATTTTTTTTGCTTAAAGGGGGTTAAAGTTGATTTAATATGTTCTTCTGATGAGGTCTAAAACATGCTTTTTGTCAAAGGTGGTGCAAACATCTTTTTGTGAGCATATCTGACAGTTTTACTTTTTGTATTGACTGTTTGTGTCTGATTGAATGGGGGGGGTCCTTCAGTGCCTGTGAAAAAACAAAACCCATAGCATTGAGATGGTTGGAGTGGACTCTTATGAATTCCACTTTGTTGTCTCTGTGCACTTGTTTAGAAACGTGGTCCAAGTCGAGAGGGGGAGGGTGGCAATTTATTCTTCTGATCCTCTCAATCTCTTGAATGCTCATTAATCCAATAGGAATGGCAGGCATAGGGAATTCACGCTCCCTTGAGAAGGGGAACGATGTGGGACAAACAAACAGCCTCTTTCTGCAATGCCACACACCAGAGTGCACTGGGTCTCTGAACTGGGTCAGCTGAGCTCGCGTGTGAAGTTAGGCCTTCCCCTCAACGCCATTCTCTCTCTACTTTCTCTGTATCTCTCCTCTGTCTCTCTTTACTCCCTTCTCTTTCTCTCTTCCTTTCTCACTATTATGCTCCCTCTCTCTTTGTCTCACACAAACACACACAGATACACACGAGCACACACATACATACACACACACACACACAAACACAACAAAGGCCCTTCCTCTCAGCCTGGAAAATCACCAGCAGACAATAGCCACTACTCGATGCAGCTCTCATTGGAAAAGCTGTGGTACGACACACAGACACAGAGGAGCTCACTGTCCACGATTTGCAAATTACATGTCATTTTAAACCAATGATTTCCATGTTCCTCCTATTCATACCCAAATGTTAGGCTGTTTAAATGTTTGCATAGAATCATGCCCTGGTACTTTCTGTCACAAAACTAGGCAGCAGCTTTTATCATGAGTAACATCTAAATGATTATCATTGTTAAAGAATAGTACTGGTTATATTAGGTGCAATACCAGTCAGCTGGTAGGTAAAAAAAAAAAAACTGTGTCTTTACTTTGCTAATCATTCATAAACCCAATATTTGTTAGGGAATAGGTTTTTATGGTTTGGTAGTTTGGATAGGTAATGGACAGTCATATAGCTATATGGCCTCCTTTGGGTTCAGGGAAAGGTCACTGCTTTAGTAAAAAGGGCAATCCAGCCTAAAGGTGTTACTGCACTTAAGGCAGGCTGACACGCTGTCACCTTTCTGACAAATAACAACGCTTGAGGTCATCAGTGTATTATTGACTTCTAGGGGATGCACTTTAAACGGACAGCAATCACTCTATTGCGAAAACAAGTGTTTGAAGGGGGAAAGATGACACAAGCCTTTTGCCTCAAATAGTAGTTTGATTTAAGACGAAAGAGGCTAGTGCAAGACCAATGGAGTATTTTTCTATTGTGATCTGCCTCAAAATATTAATTTAAGCCAAGCACATCATATTGTCCAAGATTAAGGTAGAAAATTGGCCAACATTGCATTTTTTAAACAAAGCAAACGTTAAACCATTTAATGAACACAGATGTGCATAACCACTTTTTGAGGTTGATATGAGGTTTTGTCATATCAGCAGTGAATTCTGTCCGATTTTGCCCTGTGTCGTAATCTTGTCCAGAGGTCTTGAGTACAGCAGGAACTGTTGAGGTGGCAGTATCTAGGCCAAACTGGTTGACTGAGAACACACAGACCAGATTCGGCAATAAACTGCTCTACTTCTATTCATTCAGCTATTAGTGTTTGACACGTGCAAGGTATGCACAAAAAGCTGCTTTTTGTTTTGCTAGGAGGGTCGTTGATAAGGGAAGGCTCCTTTGACAGTATCTAGTGGGTTAGACACCAGGAGGCCCCAGTTCTAGAGGTGTTTCTGTCAGGAGGGTTAGCATTTCCACACCTTCCTGCCGGCACGCCTGTCCCCCCTCAGAACTGCGGCTAATGCTTTTTTTCCGAGGCTGGTTATTAGGGGAATTTAATATGAGCTGTAATGTGGAACAGAGGGAGCAAAACGTGGCTATGGCAGGGTTATAGAAAGATCCAGGTGTGAAGCGGTTGATGATCACCTCATGGAATACAGCTACCCTGGCATTACTACCGCGTGCACAGTGTTCCTTTAAGGCTAGTTTCTATGGCTTTAATGTGCGGACGTCAAACAATGTCAAAGAGTGACTGGTAAATGGACTCTGTTTTGGCATATTGCTAACAACAATGATGTTACCACCAGATCTGCTTTCAGTAGGCCTGTCTCCTAGGCCTAGGAGGTGGTGAAGCTCTAGTCCCCTTGGACATTGTCTTTATGGCCACTCATGAGGAGGGGGGGGTCACAGTGCGGTCATTATCCGGTGTACAGCCGGGGGACATGTTGACTTGACTCCTGGATGACACATCCCTCCAGAGGCTCGGCCACAGCCCAGTGATCCCAGGCAGTCTGAGAATAGCCCGTGCCCTGGGTGAGGAAATGTCACCGTCTGAGTGGCAGCAGCCATGGCCCCCCATGCCAGGCCACTGAACTAGGAAAGCAGATGACAAATACCCAGAGCTATTTTAGCCGATAAACGGGACAACTGTCCCATCGGCTTTAATAAAAGCAAATATGGAAGAGCAACACGGACATTAGCTAAAGCATACAAATACAGAGTGTTGGTTAGTGACTGTCAACACTAGTGGATAATGTATACTTTGTAACCTAGTTATGGGGTTTCCACCCCTAAGAGAAGTTGCCTAACAACTGTAAGTATGGAAACGGCATTACAGGGGGGAGGGTGACTCTGAACCATGGCAGTGTGTCACGTTGGATTGGGCCCCCAGCCCTCCTCCTCCTCCTCCTCCTCCTCCTTTGCTGGATTATGACTGGCTGAGAACAATGAGGAAATCCACATCTGTTGATCTGTCGCTGCGCAGGGCTCGCCTCCCTCTCTATCTCATCCGCCTCTCTGTTCTGACCTGATCCTTTTTTGCGGGCCTGACGTGTAGATGGCCCCTGCGGTCGGCTATCTGTCCCCTGCCGTGGCCCAGTCTTATGAAACTTTTGACACCTCGTCTTGTTTGCGCCATTCCGCCTTGCAACACAGCCGCTCCGTCTCTCACAGTTGAGCTATATATAGCCATGCGTGTGCAAATGCTAAACTAAGATGCCCCAGCCACTCTCCCCCTATGTAGACACGGCGGGGAAGTCATTGGAACTGATGGAACACAATGCTAATTAGCCGGAGCTAGGTTTCGAGTTTAAAGCGTGTGCCCAACTGAAACCAGCACATCGCAGACGTTGCAGGTCTCTGTTGGGTAATTGATGGGAAATGTCTTCTGTAAAGGACTGGCTTAACATCTCATTCTCACGTCATACTGTAGGTAGGTAGGTATTTGGGGATAATATGTTTGCTAAACAGCCAGTGTAGGCATGTTTAAAGGAAGGGCCTCCACTTTGGGAGGGGTGTGGATCAAGGGTGTGTCCTTGTGGCAGGCTTACCGTCAATAACCGACTGGGCCATTACTAATTTGGCCTTGCGTTTATCAATACCTAATTGTTACCTAACAATAGGTCAAAATGTAATGTAATGTTGTATTATGGTTCTGGTCTACAATCAAATAGACATACTAGTTATTAGCCTATATATCTGTAACTTTGTAGCAGGTGTGACAGTGACCGAGCTATTGCTTATTTAGGTGTTAAGTGTCATTTTGCCGTGGGTGTTGGTGTGTCCCTGTTGGGTGTGTCAGAGAAGAGTGAGACAGGGAGAAGCAGAGAGGAGTTCCCGTGTATGAATAAGATGTTGCAAAGGATAAGCATGGCTTCCTCCCTTCCCCCACAGGCAGACCGATAGATCAATAGATAGACAGGCAGACAGGCAGACAGACAGGCATGCAGATAGAAAGACAGACAAGCAGACTGACAGGGCTGTGTGATGCTCACTATTTGTCACCCCGACAAAATGCGTACTCTGTTAAATTCCAAGCATTGTATTTCCAAGTGTGTGTGTGTGTGTGTGTGTGGTTGGGTGGGTGGGTTAGAAAGAGAGAGCATGGATCAAATGTCTCTTCTGATTTTGTTCAGCAAAAACGAGCTGTGATTTGTTGTGTATATTGTTGCTTTATATGGATAGTCATACATTTGCTAATTCAGCCATTTCATTATGCGTGGAACAGATTAACCGGGTTTGGATATTTCATTGGTCTCTGTTTGTTTCACTGAACGTCTATAATATTTTGTATTTGTCATTTCAGGACGCATGGGCCTTAACTTCCACCACCCTGGGGCAGACCACATAATGCCATTGAACAGTGAGTAACATTTCTTCCCCCATCATCTTATTTCGAATGAGAGTCGGGGATCATACACTCAGCTTCCTCTGCTCCACATCCACCATGTTGTCCTTCCCCCCCCCCCCTGTCTTTTTTTAGTAATGGAAATCAAATGTTGTAGCTGCTTTAGGGAGGTGGTGCCATGACCTGCACACTATGTTGAAAGAAGGCCAACCAATAACAGATACCCAGCCATGCTAACGCTGCACCTCTTGCCAAGTGTTATCCTTCCTCAGTGTATGGAAAAAAACTGTTGACCCCCCCCCCCCCCGAATGCCTGGTCTGAAAATACCCCACCTGTAAGTTTAGACACCCCTACTCCCTTACTTGACCCCCGTGGCTGGCCGATGACTCAGCGCTATGGGAAGGCTTCAGAAACTACCTGGAGCTCCAGCCTCCAGACCAGGAGACACTCCCTGGCATTCCCTTCAGCGAATGTCTCAAACATACCACCGTCATATTTTATCAGTGCGCCACTTTCTTGTCCCCCGGTTTTCCATCCATCTGAGATGCGAGAAGACTGTTTTATTCAGACTTGTGTAACCTTCAGCGAAGGATAGGCTGGTTTTAAAGGGGCTCGTCTGGTGTTGCCCACACGTGTTGGGGTCTGTCAGCTCTGATTCTGCTCCCCAGCCTGGTTCCATCTGCCAGCAGGCCCCCAGTGAGCTAGAGGAGGAAAATGGGAAAGGCTCAAGTTGTCCAACACCAAAGCCTCCTGGCGAGCTTCTGGCTGCTCTCACAGCTTGACGACAACCTTTTCCGCGTTTTCCCGTTCAATTTGTTCCCTTCATCAGCCTTCCTCTTGGAAGCGAGCGTCTCGCACTAAACGCTTCTGTCTGTGCGTCTCGCTCTGGCACGGATCTGCAGGGATCTCCCATCTCAGTTGGAGTTTGCCTTCGCTGATGTAGAGGGCGATTTGTTAAGACGGCAAGGCCTGCACTTCAAGTGGAGGAGGTTTTGCTTTCGTTATTCCTTGTTCCTTTCATCCGATGGACTCTTCGGTTTCGGGGAACTCAGCGGGGAGTCCATGTTCTCTGTAGGGACTGGTCCCCCCACGGTCCTCGGGGGCTCGAGAAAAAAGGGAGGTGGGGAGCGATGGCCACGGAACCACAGCACGAACTCATGAGCAGTGAGACGCCAGGAGGCTTCCTAATAGAAGAGTTGGAGGGCAGGCTGCTGTCGTCTCTCAGCAGTCTCTTGGTGGGGGGGGGGGGGCTTTGAAGCTGAGCAGACACACACTCATCACGCCCAGAGGACCACTGTGCCAGACTCTCTTCAAAGGTCCCCTTCAGACACTGTCTGTCGGTGCCTGAGCCTCCTTCCCCCTCTCTTCCTCCTCCTCCTCCTCCTCGCCTCCTACTCTCCCTCCCTGTTTTCCCTCTCCCCGGGGTGGCTGACGCGG
>JAVQIZ010094330.1:0-15513 GCA_036023535.2 Galaxias brevipinnis | reverse complement strand
ACTCGGTAAAATTAAAAACCTTTTTTCGACACTAAAACTGTCACTTTTAGATCAACTGAAAATGTATGAATTTGTTTTTATTAATAAACGTGTAGTAAGTAACACAAATTTGGAGCATTCACTGTTTAATCACTTGATTTAAAAAAAAAACTGAAAACACGTTTGTCCTGTCTACCAAAAGTTCAAATTTTATTTTGAGTTGAAGTTCGCTATAGGCGTTAACCAATCAGGTACCAATACAATATGACAAACTGGATGGAAAGAAATATGGAGAAATGTAATGTCTGAAATAATGTAATAAAACAGTAGTTAAAAATTGTATTATATAAACTTCAGATTCAGACAGATTCCAATGACTGAACATAAAACTTGCTTGTTCATGGCACTACCTTGCTGCTACCTGTCAAATTTATCAGAAACACCCACTAGCTCGCCGCCTGGTCAACGAGGCGATGCACTTGGGGTGAACCAAGCGAGAACAAGCGAGCTCGCTGCTTTTGGTGTGCATTGTACGTTAGTTTGGCCGCTTTTCCTCATAGGATCAAAACGGCTGCAGTCAATATCTCTATTGCTAATTTTTATTTAATTTAATTGATCAATCGATGTTTGTTTATACCATTGATGCATCGATCCATCGTCCCAGCCCTACATGTCATGTATACTCAGTGAACACACAAACATACTCGCATGGATTACCATTTTCATTTAAAGGGATACTTCACATATGTTGTTTATGTTAAATGAAGTAAGTACAGTATATGGAACAAGTTCGGGTGAAGATGAAATTCACGTATTCTTTTGTACCACTGGCATTTAAATGGTTATAATTCACTGTACACCACAATGCCCATAGCGAAAAACCCAGAACCAGAATAGGCCCTCCCCTGGTTGGAAATGACTCTCTATTACACAATAGAGTCATTCTCCAAGCTCCTGTGACACTCTGCTTTTTGAAACGCTAAATACAATACTATGTGTAAAATACATTTGTATGAAAAATATATCAGAAAATCACTTTAACTTACACATGCATTGAGTACACACACACACACACACAAACCTGTGCCTACATACATATTTTGTATACCCAGTCTTCTTAAGTTTGTGCATGTTATAAACCTAACGATTGTGTGTAAACAGAACTGCTTCCCCGCTGCATAATTACTTCACTACTACACATCGCTGCTGTCCTTTATAAAACAACTTTGAGGGAACATTTAAAATTTCTGCACTTTTCCTAGAACTACACAAAAACCTAGAACATATTTCCATAGTATGTGTGTGTGTGTGTGTGTGTGTGTGTGTGTGTCAGGGGTCAGTGATCAGAGGGGAGAGAGCAAGCGGAACAGATCGGTGTTGATCCGGATTTAGATTTCCAGAACCAGAAACAGCCACTTCCTGGCGAGCAGACAGCCATTGTTAGCACGACAAAGAGATGTGAGATGGGGGGGACCCTGTGTGTGTGTGTGTGTGTGTGTGTGTGTGTATGTGTGTATATGCTTCCATGGAGAAAGGGGGTGAGTGTGTCAAACAGCACAGCAGGTTTAATCCACACACACTTATCTGCTGAAAGGCCTGCGCTGCTATGTATTCGTGCCTATGTGTGTGTTTCATTAATTACAGATATTCGGGATTTGGGTGTCTGATCAGATCATATTTTAAGACTGGGTGTGGCCAGACAGGGACGCACCTCTAGTGGGCCCTAGAAAGTGCAGCTAAAATAAATGTATTACCATTTTGTTTTATAAAACATTCAATGGTAACAACCACCTGCCTGGTGCTGTTTGCTGTTCATCATCATATCTGGATTTCATTTTAACGCATCTGCCTTTTTTCCTTTTTGTAAGGCAAGTTTATGTAGCAACTTGCACTCACCATCACAGCCTATTTCCCCCAGTTGGTAACCTTAGACAAGCTATGACTAAGGTTCTTTGAGCATTGCCTGATACTGGCCTGACATAGCCCTACATCATGTCCCCATCCCCATTGTAGATCTGTACTCTTTTCAGGCATTTTGGCTTAGTAAACATTTATTTTAAATTTGAAAGACAATTCTTGATCAAGCTGACTTGTACAGGCTAGATGCTGATTCAAGCTATGGATTATCAGTCTGCATGCAGACCAGCATTTGTGTGTTTGTGCAGCTGGAGTGTAAATAATCACTAGGGACACTGACTACTGGAGACCTGACCTTCAAAGACCAGTGGGAGGAGAAACAGATTCTCATACTGACATTTGAGAAGAGGCTCCTGATTCGGCAGCTCTTTAGTATTGATGAGTGCCCCACTGACGCCTGACTGCTAACACAGACAGACACACACACACACACACACACACACACACACAGACATTCACCCACTCACACACAAATACAGGCACCTAATACCAGGGGTGGATCAGGTATATAGTTGGAGAGCAAAATAGAGGAATTTTAATTGTGAGCATATGTGTTTGCCAATTGGGCTCTATCGTGCCTCCTTGCCACCAGGTAAAATCTCCCAACTCCTTTAATGCTTAATTTAAGATCTCACCCCTTATTCCTCCCCCATCTCCATCTCCTTCCCTCCTCCTGTTTCACTTTATATTATTTACCTTCTCTTATTCTTGCAACCTATCATTAATTGCTTTAAGCTCAGAGTCCATTTAACAGACGTACATACACATACCCTCTCTCTCTCACACACACACGCGCACACACACGCACACACAGGGCAATCTCAACAGGACGCATCATGGTAGTGAGTAGCGACATGAATAAATAATGAGTTATGGGAAAGCATTTCATGTTTATTTGATTACTTGACTATTTGAGTTTGGCCAAAGGGCCACCCAAGGAGTGAGGGGCAACTCCCCAGCTTTCTCCTCCTGCCCCCTGGCCCCTGTCTTTTTGTGTGACTGTCTGTCTGCTGGGTGGGATATCTGGTGTCATGCTGTGTGTTGCATGTTGTGGTTTTATTTGTCGTCACGCTTCCTTCCTTAGTGTCTCCAAACCTCATTACGGATGTCTCTCTCTCGCTCTCTCTTTTCTTGTTCTCTCTCTGTCCTTACATAACTTCTTGATTTCTTTGGCCATTGTAATTAAGAAATATTCAAGTATTCAGCTTTGAGATGTATTGACCCTATCAGGGAAGGCAACCAAGGCAATCAGGCAATGTGTTTGTTGCTGCCGGTTATATTAATGACAGAGAGAAAGAGAGAGAGAGAGAGAGACATTGTGAGGTCTTCAACACTTTTACTTTGTGGTTTTGTGTCGACTGTTTGTAGCTGGTGAGGGAGCTAACAGTTTGGGCTTGTTGATACACAAGAAACCTGATGTTGTATTACATGATTTTGCTTGTTTGTTTATAGTTCTGTCTGCCATCCTCAAAAGAGCAAAGTGACACGTTCCCACTGTCTGTGTCTCTCTCTCTCTTGTTTGACAGGCGCATACATTCCAGAACCGGTGCTGGTCTCGTGCTCTCTTCTCTCTCTTTTAAAAAAAATATTATTATTATTATTTAATCTATTTATACAGGGTTAACCGACTGTGACCAGGTCTTTATTCCAGTAGTGCCCTATTTAAAAGCAACATTTATAAATTGTAACAACAAAGAAGTAAATAAAAATAAACAAAAAATAAATAAAAAGGTTTACAATACAATATTAACAATACAGTATAATATTTACGTTTCAACTCAAACAAGAACACTCTTCAACTCCCAAATCCTCCAATAAAAGTTTAAATTGTTCAACAGAAACAAACTGCTCTAATTCAATATTTCAATTCCTGTTGAATCTTGTTCCATTTATCCAAGGCAAAACAACTGAAAGCTGATTTAGCAAGTTCTGTTTTCACTTTGGGGCTTTCAAGGGTGATATAGTCCTGTGAGCGTGTCCTTTGACTACTGGATTTGTGTTTCAATAATGAAGTAAGGTAAAAAGATAACTTCCCCGGCAATGCCTTGTAAACAAAAAAGAGACAATGTTTTTCTCTCCTATCATTAAGAGAAGACCATCCTACTTTTGTATACAGGGTACAGTGATGAGTTCTAAAACTATTCCCAGTTACAAAACGCAAAGCACTGTGGTAAACTGCACATACGAACTTTAAAATAGTTGGGGCTGCATGCATATACACAATATCCCCATAATCCATGATTGACAAGAGAGTAGATTTTACAATTGTCTTTCTCTTTTCAAGTGAAAAGCATGATCTTATTCTGTATAGAGCTCCAAGTCCAATCCTCACCTTCTTTGTGAGTTCAAGCACATGTTTGATAACTTTTCATCTAGTGAAATTCCCAAGTATGTGTAATCTGCAACACGCTCAATTTGAGCCCCATTAAGGGAGCAAACGTTATATCCCTTATAATCTAACTTTTTGGCCCTTGAGAAAGCATATATTTTGTTTTTGACTCCATCCATCCATCCATTAGCTATACCGCTTATCCTATGCAGGGTTTGGGGGGGGGGGGGGGGGCGGGAGCCTATACCAGCCGACATAGGGCGAGAGGCGGGGTACACCCTGGACAGGTTTTTTGACTCATTAAGGATTAATCTAAGATTTCAAAGGGATTTCTGTACACAATTAAATGCCAGGTTTGACATTGCCTGTTCCATGGATGGAGCATAGAAATGTACTTTACAGTCTTTTACAGAGGCACATATATCTTTAATATAAAGTGTAAATAATGTAGGACCTTGTAGCCTCATTTCCTATGGCTACAACCTAAGATTGATTTCAAACCCTTTGATTTCAATCCCTATTATTAGTGAACAAGAAAGCACAAAGCTGTTCATTTACAAGATGTTCTAACATCTTTGCTAGACTTGGGAGTTTGGAGATAGGTCTGTAACTATTTAAGTCACTTGCATCCCCCCTTTATCCAAAGGAGTAACCAGAGCTGATTCCCATATTTTAGGTATTAAACCAGAAGTGATTGTTGAGTTAATAGAGCTTCCCATACACTTGGGGTTGCATAGGGCATGTAGACCTTCCAAGCAATCAAATTGTCTAAATGAGAAGGAAACACCATTTCCATGGGAATTAAATCGGAATATCTCTTTTTCTACACCAGTGTAAACGGCATCTCCGGGTGCCACTTGTGTTCCAATAGCTCTACTGCATTCTTCTAAAAGTGAGCCTGATTTTATAAAATGATGGTTAAAAGCATCACAAATCGCCTTTTTATCAGCTACAGGACTGGAGTCTAGCATTATTTGCTGGGGGAGACACTGAGAGGAAACACCGCCTTTAAGTGATTTAACCACTTTCCAAAATTTAGCTGAATTGTTTCCACATTCAGATAAATTGTTCAAATAATATATAGATTTAGCACATGTAGATTTAGCACTTGTGTACATACTATATATTTCTGAGATGCCTAAATGTTTGCCAGTCCACATCACAAGCAGTAGATCTAGCCAAAGCCCAAGCGTTGTTAATATTCCAGGGCTAATTCAGCATCTGGAAATAGAGCTATAAATGACAGATCACTGTCGTACAAGTCACGTAAAAATGCCTGCTCAACAAATTTCTTAAAAGATCTCTTATAGATAAACTGAGATCCTGATCTCTTCATTTTAGTGTCTCTAATACAGCCAACTGGACAGTGATCACTAAAATATATTGGGAACACACAGGAATGTGTGTATTTATGTGGTCTATTTGTCAGGATCAGATCCAACAGCGAAGACTTATTAAGATTTCTCATATTTGGCCGTGGGTTCTGTGATTAATTGTGTAAGATTGAACTGAGTGGCTTTGGACATCCAGTCCAAGTTAAAGTCCCCCATAATGACAGCTAAGTAATACAGTAACTCTGACAAACTGGTTAAAGCAATAGAATTTGTAGACGGCGGGCGGTGCACATGCACAACAACAAGAGTTAACCCGTGACCTAGATTAACATTGATCACTAAAAGTTCAAATTGACCTGGGACTGAGGTGGAAACCTTTATAGATATTTAAATTGTTTTGGGCATAAATATCAACACCACCACCTCTTTTGATTCTATCTGTTCTGAAAATATTAAAACCGTCCAAATTAACATCTAAATCCGAGACATGGCAAGTTAGTCAAGATTTGATGATATAACGATGATGTCAGGGTCAGAGTTACTCATCCAAATCCTTAAAATGTCTTTATAATGACGTTACTAGCATTAAAATGTACAAGTCCGAGTCGTTTACGATGTTCGAAGTCACTGTGATCTGTGTCCACTTCAATCAATGACGGTTTAGCAGATCTCCCTGCAGGAGCTTGTCCATGCTTAGACAAACACTTGGTAGCATCTCCTAAATAATGTGCAACAGGCTCCACTTTAGACAACTGCAGAACCAAAAGATTGTGCCGACTGGGCTCTTCCGCATCCACATTGCATCCAACGGAGCCACGATTCTCCGGGTTAAGATGGTTCACAGGCTATAGATCAACGAGGCCAGGCTGCAAGCGGCTCCACTCTCCAGAAGCACACTGACGCTGGATGAGTTTTCTAGTCTTTCTAGTCTTTCCACCTCTGCTTCCTCACCTCCGTTTCCCACGTGTAACATCGTGATCGCTGATAGGAATCAATACATTTTGCAAAAAAATTTACAATTATACAATCATAAAAAATGTATCTTTGTAAACAGCATTACATTAGCTATCTAAAAATACAAAACATATTTTTAAAAATTAGCAAAAAACAATCTTAAATCTGTGAAAAAACAGAACAACTTCATCCAGGCAGCCTGCAAGGGCACCTAGCAACCATCTAGCATTTATGTCATCGCTAATGGCTATGCGGCTGGGTACACAGAGGGACAGACTAATGGCGGCTATCAGACCACTCTCTACCTTTCTAACACCCACACACATTCACCAATAAATACACCCACAATGACCTCTTCACCTCTTTAAGACGCTGAGCTGTAGAGCTGAGGTATTTGTGTGTGTGTGTGTGTGTGGGTGTGTGTGTGTGTGTGTGTGTTGTTTGTGAGTGTGTGCGTGTTTGAGTGCGTGCTCCAACCGAATAGAGCATCATCATATCATCTCTGAGTGCATTATTAAACTGTGACTCAGACTGTCTGTCCAACAACTATTCACAGTGTCTGTGGAAAACCCAAGAAGTAATGTGGGTTTGGTTGGTGCCAGCAAGCTGGAGTGGCTCATAGTGCTACAAAATGATTAAGGATTGAGCGGTGGCGGGTTCGATTACTTGTGTTGGCAAATTTATGTCTGTCCCTAATATCACTCCTTACCTGAACCTTACTGGTGTATGAAAACCCTAAGCCATTAAATGTCATACTGTATTTATTTACACAATTTGACGGCTCCTAGTTTTCATTGTGTACGTTATGAAAGGAGAATGAGATCATGTTGGGCTGTTAGCTTCAGCACTGACCGACTGACAGAACACACAATTTTGCTCCATTCTCTAGCCTCCTCCTCTGTCCTTCGCTTCCCCCATCTTATTTCCTTTCACCCAGGTCTACTCCCTCCCTCTCCTTCTCCTCCTACAGAAGGCTGTGTCTCTGTGTGGCAGCAGGGTTGTCCCCTCCTACTCCCCTCTCTCCCCAGCCACAAGCCTAGTTAATTGGGGCTGTTGTATTAGTAACCCCCCAAAACAGCCTATACACAAACACACGCACACACACACATTCTCAGACACACACCGTAGCCCAGTGGGAATTGGCAACTCAGAGAGGAGTTGAATAGAGAGGGCACAAAGTCATTTCTTCTTGTGTGTGTGTGTGTGTGTGTGTGTGTGAAAGAAACCCTGTCATCAGTATGCTGGTCAGACCTAGGCCTTGACAAAGAGCAAAGGCGGGTAAGTGAAAATGGAGGGAGGGGGAGGGGAGGTGAGGTGTGTGTCTGCGTTGGGTATGGACGCAGCAAGGGGGTGGGGGGTCAGAGAGTTGAGACTGGCCAAGTCTGTTGATTACCAATTGTAAATGTGCATGTACCCCTCGCTGTTTTCTTCCCTCTGCTATTTCTTTCTTTCTCTTCATCTCACCAACAAAGCTAGAGCAATTGGACTGGCGACCAATGTGAGAGGATTCGTTTTCCAGCATTGTGTGTGTGTGTTTGGGCGCGTGTGTGAGAATGTTCTATTACAGTCGAAACATTCAACTCCTCTCTATGGGAAATGCTCTTAGAGTGCGCATCATTCACTGAACACTTATACCACAGCGCCTTTTAATCAACAATGCTCGCGAGACTTTAAGGGGCACATGCACCCGCGTCAGCTACTCCATAAATACAGTAGCAGACTCATCTCACTCCAGATTTTCATCATTCAGCCAGATGTGAACATTATTGGTGTCCTCCTGTCTAGTGAACCTTATCTTCGGTGAAGACACTGTTCGGTGTGAGAAATTCTTACAATTTTCGGTTGTGCCGTTTTTTTTCTTTTCTGTTAGTTAGCAGCTCGTGCTCCATTTTCGAACGTGTGCTTTGCTGTTTTCTATCAGTCCAAGTTGTTGTTGGCAACGTGGTTAGTGTCCCCCCGTTTTGTCTGCGTGCCCACAGGGTACCTCTAGCTACTTAGCGAGCTACTGCTAAGCTAGCTCTGAGCTAGCTAGCTACAGCTGCCTTGTGTCAACAACCTTGCTGCTCTCTGAGCTATCAAAGTTGTGCGCCTCTACCTGGTTAGCCTTGTTGGCTTGCCGTTCCCCCAGTAGTGGGATGTTGGCTTCCAAAGGAGCTAGAAGAAGTGGCAGAGTGAGAGTGGCCCGGAGAGTGGCATCTGCATCTGGAGGTGGTACAAGAGACATGGTGTTGCTTCAGAGAAGCATCCGTTGCGGCCAGTGCCCAGTGTCGCCTTTACTTCTCTCTGCGAGAAGCAGGCGCTCCTCTGGGCATAGATGCTCTGATGCACGCGTGACCTACAGACAGGCTGCTTTACGTGTTTCCCCTTACAGCTCTGATCCCGGCCGTGCACACAGACTCACAGCTCACAGAGTCTGTCGCTGATATTAGTAGCCCCTCTATGGTTGATCAAAGCTTGGTGGTGGGGGAGCCTTGGCAGCTCCTGTTGCGCCTGGACTTACTGTCTCAGGCGAACGGCGAGATTTGGCACCAGAACCCACAGAAGGGGTGTCTATGGACCAGGCCCCTGAAAGGCAGAGGTTGACCACTGACGGGTTACACCCCAGGGTGGTCCCCAATATTCAAAGTACTAGAGCAGCGTCCACTAGGTCTCTGTGTGACCTGAAATGGAGTGTGTTCGAGTCCTGGTGCGAGGAGCAGAATTTGATGTTGTTTCAATGCGACCTGGGGAATATCCTATTATTCCTCCAGGGGCTGCTGGACAACGGCAGAGCCTTTTCCACGATCAAAGTTTGCCTGGCATCCTTGTCTGCTTGCCATGTCGGCTTTAATGGAAAGACTCACCCACTCGTGTCTCGCTTCATGAGAGGTGTACACAGGCTGTGCTTGGTGTCTAAAGCACTCACTTCCTCCTGGGATCTCAAGTTGGTTCTGGATCCATTTGAGCCCGTGGAGACTTACAATATAAAGGCATTGTCACTCAAGATGTTGTTGGCCTTTGCCACCTTCAAGTGTGTCAGTGATTTATAGGCCCTCTCCATTCATCCTTTGTGTACTCAGTTTGCCAAGGTGACCTTAAAACCAAACTCAGCGTTTGTGCCGAAGGTCCTGAGCATGACTTACATCTGTAACTCTATTGAGGTGCTCCGGCTACGTCCCGATACGGACCTGCGCTCCCTGGAGTCTGTCTGTGCCTTGTACACGTGCTGCGCTATTGCATGGATAGGACAAGGGGATTTCATTCCACGGATCAGTTGTTTCTCTGTTTAGCTCGCCCCTTCTATGGAGAAGGCACTGTCCAAAATCAGACAGGGTAAGTGGTTAGTGCTGGCTATTCAGTTGGCCTATGGCGCTATGGGATACGCATGGCCATAGGCACACATTCCACCCGCGGAATTGCTGCCTTTTGGGCGTATTCAAAGGGTATGTCTGTCTTGGACATCTGTGCTATACCTTTGTATCTTGGTACAGATTGGATGTGACGGCACCCTCTCTGGCGCAGTTGGTGCTTAGTGTGGGCGGTCAGGAGTGAAGGATGGACCTCAGGGGTTGTTCGATGTTCATTACCTATGGAGCGTAGGGGTACAATGTCTCCCATAGAGTGGAGTGGAACGTATTGACTGTAATAGAACTAGGGGTTATGTATATAACCCAGGTTCTAATGAGGAGGAGTAAAACTCCTCTCCAAAGTATGCCTCATGGCTGAATGATTACTGGATTCAAATCTGGAGTGAGATGGGTCTGCTCCTATATTTATAGAGTAGCTGATGTGGGTGCGCGTGACCCTTAAAGTCTCACGAGCCTGGTTGATTACAAGGCGCTGTAGTATAAGTGTTCAGTGAATGACGCATGCTCTAAGAGCGTTTCCCATAGAGAAGAGTCTCCCTCCGCTCCTTATTAGAACCTGGGTTATATACATAACCCCTAGTTTGTGTACATGTATGTTTATATGCGTGTTTGGGTGTGCACATGTGTACTTGTACGTTCAAACTTGTGAAACATGTAAGAGTGATGTTGATATCTACTATGATCCTTTAATATGGTGTTATAGATCAGGACTAATATATTTTTTAACACTGTGAAAATATTGAAGGTAATTCTATTTACTTTCAGTCATGTATTTTTTTTTATCTGTGAGCAGCACTGGCAGCATGGGCAGCATAAAGCTGTCTGGACTAAAGTTTCCCACATATGTTTGGCAAGTGTTGGAAAACATTGTCTCTATTTGCAATTGAATGCTAAAGTGCACTATTACTATCCATATGAAATTAGTAATTGACTGTAGTAATTTTGTGTTAAGACACCATGTACCACATTTTAGTTACATCAGAGAATATTTTAGAGGTTGGCAACCTGTCATCAGATTCTATTCAGGGTTTCAATAAACCTTTATGATTTTGAGGACTTTTGATAATTCCTATTGGGATTGTCCTGATACACTGCACTGCACGTCTAATTAAGGTATATCTTTCATTCTCTATAAGCTGATGTCCTTATATAGACAGATTTAAGTCCCACCCCTTCAGAACCTAATCTAACTGATCTGACTCTGTTCTCAGGGTATTCCTCTCAGCACAGCACAGCACAGATACCTACTGGACCAAGACCTGAAGTAGAGCTTTAATTTACAGGTACATATACCCATTCTTATACATACACTGTTTTACCCCAAAGAGGGGAGAGGAGGGTGGCCATGCAAGTAGAGGAATGGGCAAAGCAAGTAGGGACTTGAAAGGTGATACAGACAAGTGATGGAAAGGGAGATAAAGAAATGCAGCGGGAGGGACGAAAGGTGACTTGAGTCTTGATTACTTGCCCCACCCTGATTGAGTTCACCTGTTTTCCCTCCTTTGTCTAGTATTTAGTCTGTCTTCCCTTCAGTCTATGCCAGTTCGTTTTTATACCTTTGTGTCTACGTTCCAGCTTTCCTATCTAGCTTGTGTGTTTCCCCATTTTTTAAAAATCCCTTCCTGCCTTTGTGACCATGCCTTTAGCCTTCTCCCTGTTGGATTTGTTTGCCTGTATTGGAATGCCTTACTGTATACTGACCTATCTGTAACCGAGAGGACATCGTGGGCACCCAGCTCCAACACCCGGTCAACCGCCTCGATTCTCTCGTCTTTGCTACTCCTGCTCAAACACCTGTCGTCATGCCTATCCTGGGTCCGGCACCGTCTTCAGCTCCCCAGCCGGTTTCCACAGCATCATTGGGGGCCGCTCCTGCCCCAAGCCCGCATCTCACCAAGCCAGAACATTTCTCTGGGGAATTGTTGGTCCTTCCTGATCCAGTGCAGACTAAATTTTGAGCTGCAGGCATCCGCTTTTCCGACCGATCCATCAAGGGTGGCATACATCATTACCGTGGAGAGCGGAGGCTTGGGCTACAGCGGAATGGGCAAGGAACTCCCCTGTTTGTCGCTGTGGAAGGTGGAAAGCCTGTTTAGGGACTGGAAGGGTCAAATACGGCCCAGAGATTGCGGAGTGGGGGTGATTGTGGACCCACGGAGACCAACAAGAATGTAAAAGTAAAGAAGTATTTATTTACAGACCAAAACAAAGGGAATACAACGGCTAAACGAATGGTGCCAAATCAAAGAAACAAACAGAAGCGCTAGGCTTCCTAAGGCTACGGTCACACATGCAAAAGTGGCCCAAATCCGTTTTTTTTTGCTTATATGTGCTTATAAGAGACAAATCACATGGAATCCGATCTTTTCAATTTGGATTTGGGGCACTTCCATATGTGGTACTAAATCGGATACAGGTCTGATTTTTTTCAACACGACCTCAGTCTGAACAGTCAATTCGGATCCATGGGACTTTTACATCTTTTACGTTGTGCGTGTGACGTCTTTGTTATTGTTCTTTTGTGCATGCGGGTCAGTTCAGGACCGTGACAAGTTCACACTGGAGTCTGATACTGGCCACATTTATAACGAGTAGTGTGAACAGCCAAACAAAAAAATCGGATCTGAGTATAAATCCGAATTGAGTATTAAGGCCTGCGGTGTGACCGTGGCCTAACACACCCTTGCTATCAAAAACTACACTGGGTGGTACCGCTCCTAAACTAAGCGACACACACTAACTAACGAATAACAGATAAGACACACTGAACTAACCGCATACTAACAAACACAGAATACACAGAATAATAAGGGTAAACCTTAGCGAACTGAGCGTGAGCTCTACCTAACACAATTAACAAACTCCAAGCACAAGGCTATGTCGCTCCCGGGAGACTGTCAGGGAGAATGGTTTTGAAGGAGACAGATCTTTCACTGATTGGTCCGTCAACGGATGCCTGATGGTGTATGATGAGCGGGAGGGAACCAATGGAAAGCGGGCGGCAGATCTGAATGCAGGGAATAGCGAAAAGAAAACGGAAGGGAAGACAAACAACCATATACACATACATGATACATAAAATACGGACACCAAATATGGGTGGACGTAACAGTCACTCACTGGGACTATTTTCTGATAGTCAAAGATATTTGACCACACTCCTCCGGGTCGTGAGATGGCTCGGGCTCTGGTCGGTCTTCGTCAGGGGAGACGGCGAACCATAAACTACGCCACAGAGTTTCGCAGCCAACAGCGGCTGGAATGCTGCTGCCCTGCTTGACCTTTTTCTTCAGGGGCTATCAGACTCTGTTAAGGACCAGTTAGCTCCTCTCGACCTCCCCTCGGATATGGACTCTGTCGTGGCCCTGGTTATCCGTCTTGACAATCGACTAAGGGAGAGGGAGAAGCAGAGTACAAAGCCTCTGGTCAGTACCCCCAGCCAGCGGGGCCAGTCATCGGCTGGTCGCCCTTCTTGGCAATTTTCTCCTCAGTTCACATCAGCTGCCAGTTCTTTATTCCCCCTGTTGCTCGGGAGGAACCAATGCAGCTGGGCAGGGCTGAGCTCACTCTGGAGGAGCGATAGCGCCGACTACGGGAGGGCTGGTGCATCTACTGCTCTCAGCTGGGTCACTATCTGGCCTCCTGTCCGGTAAAAGACGAGGCTCACCAGTGAAGAAGGGGGCGCTTGTGAGCTGAACCATTTCCTCTGACTACTCCTTCAGGATTCTCACTCAGATGCAACCCGTCACATCCTCCCGAACCCTCACTCATCCTGTGATGCTGGACTCTGGGGCCGATGAGCGCTTTATGGACCGGAGGCTTGTCAAGTCTCTCAGCCTCAGTCTCATTCCCCTGCTCGAGACCCTGGAGGCGAACGCTCTCGACGGTCGGCTGTTATGCAGGGCTGACTCATCGCACGCAATTTATTCAGCTCAACATGGCAAGAAACCACTCGGAGTCCATAAGCTTTCATCTTTTTGACTCACCTCTCCATCCGCTCATTCTGGGACTGCCATGGCTTGCTAAACACAACCCTTATATAAGCTGGTCTACTGGCAAAGTTTTTGGATGGGGAGAGGGTTGAAAGTGGCTGCCTCTCCTCTGTTTCTGCTCCAGAATCTCCTGTGCCCTCGGCTCCCGCACTTCCCCAAGTTCCTGCGCTGCGGGTGTTCCCGGAGTCACCGCCGCTTCTCCTCTCCACATCCGACTTGAATTTCCCGGACCCTTGCCCCGGTCTTGACTCTGTCTTGGAACTATTTGTCTCGGCCTTGACTCGATCTCTGACCTATTTTGTCTCAGTCTTGACTTAATCTCGGCTGTTTAGATTCATATTTTTTTTAAATACTAAATATGGGCCTACGGAAATATAGATTTTTTTCACAAATATCACAATCAATGTTATATTAAAGTAAGATTGGGTAGGCTATACAGGCATGCAGTATTCACCTGTGAACCTAATAAGGTCACCCTATCCATCCAATGTGATTCAGCTCAGCAGGTGCAATTTTCTTGATCTCACATGTTAGTTTAGCATCACTTGCAAGCTAGTAGTGACCATGTCATCTAAACTAAATCCTTTATAATTCGGTTTGGATACACCCACCACTTGGAATTTACTAACAGTAAAAAGCATAAAGACACTTGTAGTTCAAAATGTACACTGCTCAAAAAAATTCAAGGAACACTTTGAAATCACATCAGATCTCAATGGGGAAAAAAATCATGCTGGATATCTATACTGATATGGACTGGGTAATGTGTTAGGAACGAAAGGATGCCACAACGTTTGACGGAAATTGAAATTATCAACCTACAGAGGGCGGAATTCAAAGACACCCCGAAAATCAAAGTGAAAAAATGATGCGGCAGGCTAGTCCATTTTGCTGAAAATGGTACTCAGTACTGTGTATTGCCCCCATGTGCTTGTATGCATGCCTGACAGCGTCGGGGCATGCTCCTAATGAGACGACAGATGGTGTCCTGGGGTATCTCATCCCAGATCTGGACAAGGGCATCACTGAGCTCCTGGACAGTCTGAGATGCAACCTGGCGGCGTCGGATGGACCAAAGAATAATGTCCCAGAGGTGTTTTATTGGATTTAGGTCAGGCGAGCGTGGGGGCCAGTCAATGGTATCAATTCCTTCATCCCTGCATACTCTCACCACATGAGGCTGGGCATTGTTGTGCACAAGGAGGAACCCAGGACCCACTGTAGGGTCTAACAATGGTTCCAATGATTTCATCCCGGTACCTAATGGGGTGCCGTTGTCTAGCCTGTAGAGGTCTGTGCGTCCCTCCATGGATATGCCTCCCCAGACCATCACTGACCCACCACCATGTTACAGGCAGCATAACATTCTCCACGGCTTCTCCAGACCCTTTCATGTCTGTCACATGTGCTCAGGGTTAACCTGCTTTCATCTGTGAAAAGCACAGGGCGCCAGTGGTGGACCTGCCAATTCTGGTGTTCTATGGCAAATGTCAATCGAGCTCCACGGTGCCGGGCAGTGAGCACAGGGCCCACTAGATGACATTTCTGATTGTTTGGTCAGAGACATTCACACCAGTGGCCTGCTGGAGGTCATTTTGTAGGGCTCTGGCAGTGCTCATCCTGTTCCTCCTTGCACAAAGGAGCAGATACCGGTCCTGCTG
>JAVQIZ010094287.1:0-22483 GCA_036023535.2 Galaxias brevipinnis | reverse complement strand
TAGGACACAGTCCCCTTCAGGGCAACAGACTCGCAGGCTGATAAGGGATTCCACCCAGCCAGCAGGCCGGTCTAATCCTTGGGGGGGGGGGGGCTTCGGGTTGGTCCCTATGTATCTGTAGGAGTAGTGGCCCAGGGTGGAGCTCCTCACTCAGGCCCTATAGCAGCAAACTAGCTTCTGGCTTCCCCAGGCAGCGGGAGAGGATATGTAAATGTTAATGAAGCAGAGCACGGAGTCCGTGTGTCAACACTCGGCTTCCTCTGTGATACACTCCTAAATTAGCCGTGATCAATGGGCAAACTGTTAGCGAAAACCACCCACTATCTCTGAATGGATAGCCAACCGTTGTGGAGGAAACCGCAGATGTTCATATGGATCAGACCAATAGAGGAAAGTGTGTCTGTGTTTGTATGAATGTGTGTGTGTGTGTGTGTGTGTGTGTGTGTGTGTGTGTGTGTGTGTGTGTGTGTGCATGCGGGCATGTGGGCGTGTGCTCGAGTGTGTCAAATGTGTGCACACTTAAAAAGAGGTTAAAATAACGTGTCACAATTATAGAGAAAAATGCACTTTGTGCAGACTTTGTTTTGGTAAGGATGTGTGGGGGATTTAGGATTTTGGGCAGCTCACTCTTTAGACAGGTTTGCACTATCCTACGCAGTAGTACATTTGCATGGCAGTAATTAGAATGCAATAGGATTCTGAAATGTAGAGATTCAGATTCGGTACTGTAGCAGAATATTTAGCTATTATTAAGTGTGCCGAGTAATTGTCTTTTTTTCTTATTATTCCCCTTGGTAAATGTAGCACTATCAGTTGGTTGCCATGCTTTTCGATCGGGATTCCTGCTAAATGTGGTCCATATAAACAACGCCTCCAGACTCAATGTTGTTTCAGTCAATTAAGGAACCCTAACATCACCACTAACCAACTTTATTAATAAAAAAAGAAAATCTCTATTAGTTGTGCAGCCAGGTTAAGAAAATATTGATTGAGTGTGACATTACCTTCCAAACGTCTGCTAGTCGTGGCAGGGCTCTGGGCATGATTTGAAATGGCTCAGTCGGCGATATTTCGCTGACGATCACTGTGTGCCCGAGGAGTGGCTCTGTAACAGCAGCAAGCAATAAAAAGCCCAGACGCAGCGGGTGTTCTGAGGTCATTCAGGTTGAGGTTTCACATGATTATCGTTAATGAATCTCTCCCTGTGGCACTCTGTCTCCACTCTCCAAAGCTCCTTTTAATAAAACGGCTTCATTTGAGGAGCAACCGAATACTTTGGCCCAGGTGGAAGAATTGTCCAAGCAAATATTGATGCTCTGAAGAGTAAAAAAATGGAATGCAGTGGTAGAGAACGTTCTAAATGGGGGACTTTGTTCATTAAGGGAAAAAGGTTATCGTAGATTTGGGTTTGAGTCAGGGACTTTTGTCTGTCTGGCCCTCATAGTAATATCCGGTTCATCCAATTTAGCGGTGGTTAAACACACACCTTTCCACCATTAGGTTTGCTACACTCGAGTAAAATTCCACTGCCATAGAGTTTTGGGAGATTGTGTTGAAAATAGGGGGAGAAAATCCGCTTTTAAATCCCCTCAAAGATGCCGTCATGCTGGTGGAATGCTATGGTTTGCGATATGGAAACAGACAAAGTCAAAAAATCCAGTGGTTTGAGGAAAAAAAACAAATATTGTCTGAGAGAAAAAAATATAAAGGAAAATTGGGAAGGGGGGATAAGGGGAGCTTCTGGAATTACAGACCAAAGCCCCCTTATGCTCACACACACACACACACACATAAACACACACACTCACACACACACACACACACTCACACACACACACTCACACACTCACCCATGGTCCATCCCCCCTACTGCGAAGCTAACCACATTGGGGTTTGGGGTGGGGTTGAGGGGTAGTGTGTGGAACGCCGGAAAGGGGGGATGTGTGCAGAGACGAGGAGAAAACAAGCCTCCTATGTTGCCTCACTGTTTCATTTGGAACGTTCAGCCGGCGGTTTCTATGGCACCCTTCAGATATCCAACATGGCTCCTGTCATTAAAGCATCAGCTCCATCACGGCAGAGCAGAGCCCTAATTATTATTCTACGTGAAGTAAAACTGAGAAATCGAGCAAAGCAGCACAGCACTGCCCTGTTGACAGCACGTGCCCATTGATTTCACTATCCAAGCAAACATGTCAGGCCTGAGCCGACGGCATCGAGGCATTCCCCGACGCACGCCACGTTCAGCGTGCTTCATCTTCTCCGGTCCACGCTGTAAAACAAAAAACCCCAAAAGAGCAGAGGAAGACGTCGGACCAGTACGTCCTGCCTGACCTGAGCTCTCTCTGTTGACATATCTCCCTTCTCCTACTGTGCCGTTTAAAGTTTCCCTGGCACAGAGACCTCTCTGGCAAATTGCAGGGATAATGACCGTTTCCAGAAATACAGGCGAATGGGCGGCCGCACTGACCCAGGGCTTTGGCCGAGCGCCCCGACATGCACGGGCCCGGCGCCAGTCGTTCTCACTCAGCGTTCGGTTCCCTGGACCCGGCAGGCTGGGTGTGGCCAGAGTTGAAGGCCAGCCTTTTTCGGCTGCCACCTGTTCCTCCCTGGGGCCCCTGGCAGTTTGCTCACTGAGTCCCTCTTTTCTTTACACCACGTCACAGGTTTCTGGATCAATGATCCTGCTTTGGATGGGAACAGCAGCTTCTCTCGTCTGCCTGCGTGTTCTCATATCCTCCCTATCCCCTCGCCTCCTCCTCCCCTCTCCCCCTCCTCCCCTCTCCCCCGCTGTCATCTCCACTCATCACCCCCCCAGATCCCGTCTCTTCCCCTGTACACCATTCCTAAGGGGGCTACTGTGTGTGCAGACACATCACCACTGGAAGTATCTGGAAAAATGGTGTGTGTGGGGGGGGACGGGACGGGAGGGGGGGGGATGCAACGCGGCTTATTGATTTACATTGTCATAAAGGGAGCCATTGTGTGTAGCAGTTGAGCGCTGCACTGACTGCCAGCCCTCTCTTGGCTCACACAAGCCCCTTGGTCTGTAGTGGGATGGAGAGGGGGAGGAGGAGGAGGAGGAGGAGGAGAGGGGGCACTGTTTTCTGGATTCTATGCCCTAATGTCTACTGTCTGAGTGGTGGGTTTGCTTAACTGTTACGCTTCTGCTATGCTCTTCAGCGTTGCTTTGTAATGCAGCACCCTTCTCAAGCCCCGTCCTGAAGAATGTGTAGAAATGGATGCTGCTAGTATGACAGGAAAGGACAAACAAATGGAGCTCGCAGACTAGTCTTACTCAAAGTCTACGGCATAAGCTACTTTTATGTAGAACTTTTTTTCATGTCAGTAACTTGTATGTGTCATTGAATGGGATACCAACACAACGTTACAGGATGCCAGCAATCTCATTTTATGCATTCGTTTTTGGTTGCAGAAAAAGGTTGTCATATTGCGCGGCACCTAGTATTTAGAGAGGCCTCCAGTCTAATAAGCTGACAGACCATCAGCGATATGGAGCTCTTTGTAGGCGTTGAGACCCTCTCGGAAAATAGAAAATGCAAAAGCAATTATGGGCTTAGGGCACTGATGTGATGGATCGACCGAGATTTTCACAGCGCGAAAAAAAGTGCTAGTAGCATATTTTCACTCAAACCAACACCACATATATCCTGCACCAAAACGACAAGGGGAAAGGCTTTCAGGAAATGGAGTTTTCACTCGAGGACTTCTTACCCGTTCCCCCTCTTTCTACAAGAGAAAAACAGTAGGCGACTCACCTATAGCATGTGCCTTTGGGTAGTGATACAAAAGAAGCTAGTTGCACACCCAGTCCCTCAACTATTCTCTCTTTTTATTTTATGGTATACACAGACAGCAACTCACACTGGCATGCACACACACACACATAAACACACGCACACACACACACACACATAAAACACACACACACATAAAAACACACACACATCAATTTATCTACACTCAGCACTCCAGCGCCTGGGTGGTGTTGTGGTGCAGCCATATGGAAAGTTGCTGCTTTGGAGGTTGGTGATTTGACACCAGCCCTGAAGCACACACACACACACACGCACACACACACCGGCTTAATTGACTTGTAAAACCCACGAAAATGCACTTTTATGGAACAAAGTTTAGACCAGTCTCCCAGGATTTGATATCGAGTCATGCCCAACTTGCAATTGTGTCACAGCCACACTGTCTATGTTCACCGTCCAAGAGCAGTTTTTAACTTTGTTTCAGGGGTAAATAAGAGGAAGCCGTATCAAAGAAGCCCAGTAAATTGGCAGATAGATAAGTGTAAGCCCTGCGGCCTGTGTGGAGGAGACTGACGTCAGGGGGGGGGGGGGCAGGCTCACTCTGCCTCGCTGGCTGCTTGGAGCTAGCGGGGGGGAAGTCAACCAGGCAGTTGTTAAAGATATAAATGACCCCGTCCTCTTTGTGAACTGACAGCTTAGGCTCTGGTGCTACTTCTGTGAGGGCTCTGCGATCCCCGCTCCGCCGTCTTTGTTGTCCGGGAGCGCACGTCCCCCCCCACCCCCGTCCCCTCCTCTTCCTCACAGCACTCCGCCCGTGGCCCGCCGAGGGCAAACACAAGTGAAGGGACGTGATGTATGAGGCTGCCTGTTGACTTTCCAGGGCTTGGGTCCAGCGGCGCTGCAGCCTGGCGAGGGCCGAAACGGGGCCCCGACGTTCACAGCGGCCGGCCGACACAGCGGCAGCAGCAGACACAGTCCAGCTTTCAGGCGGGCCCTGGAGCTCTAGTGGGGATGTGACTTTTCACAGCCAGGCCCAAACCCAGGCGGGACCCAGCCG
The DNA here is from genome assembly GCA_036023535.2 of Galaxias brevipinnis. Taxonomy (NCBI): domain Eukaryota; kingdom Metazoa; phylum Chordata; class Actinopteri; order Galaxiiformes; family Galaxiidae; genus Galaxias; species Galaxias brevipinnis. The sequence continues at coordinate 17,647 of JAVQIZ010094287.1, read as the reverse complement.
CTCTCCCGACATGCTAAATACCGCTGGGAGGTTGACCCGAGGCTGGTCCGAGCCAGGCAGGATGAGGGAAGACCCTCTGAGACCAGAGGTTAGCTGGACAGAGCTAGGCCTTAAATCACCACATCCATCCTGTGTCAGACAGGGGCCCTCTGGGCACACAGACCCTGGCTGTGTGGTCTGCAAGGCCCCGGTGTCTTCCAGATCCAGCTGTGTCCCCCCCACATGCACACACACTCACACACACACGCACACACACACACACACACACACACACATGCACACACACTTTAGAAGGCCCCCGCACCTAAAAGCCTCGCTCACCTTCCACGCTGTAAAGCAGTCAACACACGCCGTCGCTGAGACGGGCAGACTTTACCCTCCCGTGCGTCTCTATAAGCGCCGGCTCTTTTCGTGTGAGCTGGACCGTAGTTCACCCCGGCCCCTCTGTTTTGTTTCTGGTTTCCTTTAGCCTCAGGGGGTAGTCTTGCGGGCGGGGTCGTCCATGGCACAGGACTGTCACCAGGCTTTCAGGTAGCGGCGCTCACGGAGTGGTTGGGAGTCTTATCAGATCCACGGTGCTGAGAGGAGCTCACGGGAAGGAATGTAGGTGCACTCGATACATTTCACGGGAAAACGAACGTTTTGTTTTCTTTATCTAGCAGGTCCATCAATAACATTCAAACGTGAACTCGTTTTTTTTTTTCCTCCCATTTGGAGACATAATTGGGTCTTTTCAGGAGCACTGCCAAAGACGCACGCCCCAAATATTTTTTTCAACCCTTTTCAAGCTACGGAAGGCCCACATTTAAGGCTTTTGGAGATCATCTTTAGGTATTCTATGTCTTTAGGGGCCTTCTACCTTGTTCCATCGTAGGGGCTAGTCTGTGCCTGCGTGGCAATCTGTTTCACTGAAAGATATCTGACAGTTATTTGATATTCCAGCGTACCCTCTGGGATGTATCAAAAAGGACTTGTTTTTAAAGAGTAATGGAAAGAAAGGATAAATCACTGGTGTTTTCTCTGCCATGTGCCACGACTTTGTAACCAAATGGCTTTTTGGATTGAGCTCCATGGTGCAATAACAGATCACTCAAGCAGGCCTTAATGGGGAATCTCAAACACAACAATGTGGCACACACATTTCACGCTGCATCAAAGAGGAGAGCGGGTTCAAATCTATTTCGCTTCGCTTCTCCCCGTTCTGTTAGCATGCTGCCTCTTAGACACATTCTGCTACAGGAGATGCCGCCCCTTCCCTCTGAAACACTGCTCTTTCATCACAGACGAGGCTCCGATTTTGGAAAGCGAAACGCCCACGGCCAGCTATTGTCAGTGTAATTATAGAGAAGGGAGGGAGCCGTGCGTGTGTAGGGGCCACGGAGGTCAGGGGTTAGGCATGCGGCATCGAGGGCAGGGACGGTCAAACGACCCTAATGGAGGGGGTTCGACTGAGAATGGGTGGGATTGTCGTTTTGTTTGCTTGGTGAGAGAAAGTGAGGCAAATAAACGTTGAGCTCGGAGTAGTGAGAACTATTCAGTCACGGGTGGAGTGGGGGGGTGGGGTGGGTGGGGGGGGGGGACTCCTCAGTGTTTCTTTCCTCTCCTCTGGGAGCGGGGTCTCTGCTGTGTTGGCTTCGGACGATTTGGAAACGGGGATTTTCTAGTGAATGTGTGGACGTATCTCAGATTGGTGAATCAACTCCATCGAGTAGTTGAAGACCAAAGGGTTAAATACAGACATTGATTGTTAAGTCTTGTAGGGCAGGCAATAAGGGATTTTTACACCCTCTCCCAACGTTATATACCTCTATGAAAATTCATACAAGAGGCCAAGCAGTGTGTGTGTGTGTGTGTGTGTGTGTGTGTGTGTGTGTGTGTGTGTGTGTGTGTGGTGCTGTTTTGGAAACTTCCTCTAAGCAAGGGACCCCCTTACAGCCCACGAAACGCAGAATTTCCCTCACTCTGTGGCTGACATCAAACATAATTTCATTTTGGCTCAGGAAAACAGAGGGATTTGAGGCGGGATGGGTTTCCGAGGCTGACGGGTCGAGGAGTGACAGTCGGCCACTAACACCGCACTGTGTCTGGTCGGACCTCAAACCTAGCAGCCGTGGGCCAAAGTAAACCCAGAGGTCTAGAGTAGCAGTGTCTGGGAGGCCTGAGGATTGGCATCACACGTCTACGGCTGCCTCGCTGTCCAAAGTCTCCCTGGCTAATCGCCGATATTCCTCCATGATCTAAGACCCTGATGGCCTCCTTGACGCCGAACACAGTGGCATTGTGTCCGTCTTTGGGGTTTTGTGTGATGCGTTTGCTGGCGATGCCATGTGGAGGCTGCTGTGAGTCCTCCTTCGTCATCACAACCGCGGTGTTCATCTTAGTCATGACTCTTTTAGTCATCGCAGAAATCGATTTTCCTTTTCATTAATCAGCTTATCTTTGTTAGAGCAGTCTTATACATTTCTTTACATTTGTGAGTTACCAAAGAAGCACATATGTGACTGTGATTCCACTTCCTCTGCAGTGTCTTGTGTGAGAACTATGATTAGAGAAAGTGCAGTAACGCTACTGCCCTCTACTGGGGGACAAACACATGGTCATACTTCTGATGTATCTTTGTCAAATTTACAAAAGCCTGCATATTCTCCTGACTGTGTTATTTTCTTTATAAAAAGCAATTTATTTGTTTGGGGTTGTTTCTTCTTGTAACCGTAGTGTTTTAGCAGTGTAGTCTGGGCTGTTCACAGGCAAACAAAGGATAGTAAGCCCACCTGTTAGCAGGTACACTGTACAAAACTAATAAGATTTTTCCATGTTTCAACAATATTCCATCCTTGTACAATAATGAGAGACTGGATAAAAGCATTCCATAACTTTTATAAAATGCCATTGAGCAGATAATCTTTATTAATTTATGGATAGGATTATCTCAGTAGTGTTCCCTCAACTCTGATGATAATTAGAAAGCCATTTCCCTTTATTTGGCTATGTATTATTCATCAGAGCTTTAATGGGAACTTCTCTCCGTTCTTCTGTTGTCCGTGTTCGCAGGTGTCCCAGATGCCGGTGCCACATCCCAGCTCCATGATGATGACTTAGGGGGGATCGTGGCCCTTTCCATGGACACGTATTGATTGAGCCGGCCCCAGAGCACCATGCCCCTGCCTCCCAGATAGCCCCTCTGAGGACAAGGGCCTTCACAGCGCGCCTCGTCTGCACCATGGCCGGAGAGACACAGAGCACGTACCACGCCGTCAAAGAGCTGGACGCTGATTCCAAACTGAAGGATGTGGGCACCGCGCCGGAGCAGCACAGTGACAGAAGCGCCAACGAGTCCACAGCAGAGCACTTTGTCAGCGCAGGCACGGACCCCCGCGCCCTCGGCCGAGGGGCCACATTCGTAGAGAAGGAGAGGGACTACTCTCAGCAGCGCGAGGCTGTGATCCGCCCTCAACAGGCGGGGAAGATTGACTTCAAGTCGCTGCAGAACAGGCCTAAGTTTGCCAGCGACAGGACGTGGCCCAGCGGCAAGGCGGGCCCCCAGTCGCCCAGCGGGAAGAGCCGCGGTCGGGAGAAGGCCAAGCGCTCGGGGAAGTCGGAACGCGGCAACCCGCAGCAGCTGTACCGGCTGAGCATCACCAACCCCCGCGCCAACCCCACCATCGGCATCGCCTACCCACAGCAGAAGGCCCCGCCACCCAAGAAGCTGGAGGCGGGCCGCGCCCCTCCCTCGGGCAGCTACCGCTTCCACGTGCCCAGCATACCGGAGAGGGAGGCAGAGCTGCAGCAGGAGGAGCTCAGCTACAGCCGCTGCTACCAAGAGGTCTCGTCCGGCCTCCCCTCCCCGAGCTATACCTCACAGGTCCTGGGCGCTGCCGGTGGGACCTCCAGCCACCAACATCCGCCCCTGGGCCAGCAGCAGCAGCAGCCAACCGGGGGACCGATGGAGAACGGTAGCACACAGCCGGGCAGCCAGCTGCTTTTCCCGGACTATCAGCTGAGTGGCTCTGCCTCGTGGCAGTCCCCAGAGAGGACTTTTAATGGTGCTAACTATGGGATTTCCACGAAAACCTCCACTGGCCTCAAAGAGGGGAATAAGGCCAGTGGGAACTTTGTACCTTTACCGTTTCAGTATGGATATCAGTTGCTGGAGGATTCAACGTCAGACCCGTTTCCCTGTGACCAGAACCCCCAGCCCCGAGACTTTATGGACTCCTCTTTGGGTCCGGGCCAGGGAAACCACAGCTCCTTTCCCTTCCAGTCGTGTGTGGAGGGTCAGGAGGGGGTTCAAACCCCCCCGCAGTTCAGTAGCGAGCAGCAGCCCCCGCAGTACATGCAGACTCCACAGGGGGCAGTGTCCTCCTCCATGCACTGCCACCGCGGGGTGAGCGAGGACTCGACTGGCAGCGAGGGCTCTGGCTCCAGCTCGCAGCAGTCGGAGCAGGGGAAGGGGGCCCTGCCAGAGAACACTGAGGCTTTTGGACCGGCGGACGGTGGCGAGGCAGCCTTAGCCTCAGGGAGCAAGAGGAGCTGCCACCCCAAAGATACTGCCGCCAATCAGAGAACACTTATTCAAGTACACCATGCCAGAAATATTGCACAAGGTCCGAGCTCCCACATGCATCCTCCTAGCAAAACGTACAGCGGCCCTCCCATCAATAACATTCACATGGGCTCGGTACCCTTTGATAAGAGCATCAACAACAAGGTCCATAATAGACTACCACACTCCTGGGAGGGCCCAAATAAGGCATTTCCTGCAGCAGACCAAAGCACTATTCCATATTCCAACATGAACGACAAATTTCCGTTTCAAAGCCAGCCTGCTCTCGAGCAAAGGCCAAATCCATCCAAGAGTGGCAGGATGCCTTGGCAGCAGACGCGGCTCACCTCCACCGCTCCCAATCAAAACCAGATCGAGTTGTCACGGCAACTGACCAACCAAAAGCTGGCTTACATGGCGTCCCCCTCCGACTGGCAGGAAGACAATAAGTCGCACAAAAACACTGCTCTGAAAAGCCCCGGTGTATTTCCGAGCAGTGGCCACGGCGAGGCTTTCTCCGGCGGAGGACAGGAAACAGTCAAGCACGGCAGCGGTACGATGTCATCGTTCAAAGTAGAGATGAGCCACACACAGGTCTGTGAATCCAAAAACAAGCCTGCATACTGCGGACTGAACCAATCCCTCCCCGGGGCGAGAACCTATGGCTATCAACCCTTACAGGTCTCCCCAATGGGCCTTATGATGGTCCCTCCCTACGAGTCCCCCTCACCCTCCCCAGTGCATAACCCCAACTCCAGCAGCACCTGCTCCTCCCTCTCTCCCTCCTCCACCAGCCCTGTCAACCTCAACGGAGAGGACAGCCAAATGTCCAAGACGGGCGCGCCGCCGCCCTTCTACCAGCAGCAGCACCAGGTGAAGGCCCAGGGCCCCACCCCTCATCACTTCCACCCCGACGCCCCTAGGAGCCAGTCCTACGCCGCAGACAGGGCCAAAGACAACATGATGAACTACCTGCCCAACAACATGAACCCAAAGAGCAGCATGGTGGGGAACAAGGGCTATATGGACAGCTTCCGGGTGGAGCACCACCCGCCCCCACCGCCGTACTCTGCCCACCAGCTGCTGGCCACCTCGTTAGCCAACGCCAACCTGGACCAGCTGGACGTGCTCCTGACGTGCAAGCATTGTGACGACAACTTCCCCAATCTGGCCTCCTTTTTCGGCCACAAGCAATTCTGTGGGCAGCACGCGTTTGCGCAGAGCGAATTCAAGGATGTGGCCAAGATGGAGGACAACAGGAAGTTCCACGTGGACCCGTCGAAAGCGGCGGCGGCGGCGGCGTCCGGGTCGGCTTTGTGTCACAGCGTGTCGGCGTCCAGGTGCCCCTCTGAGCTCCACCTGTCCCTGTTGGGCCTGAATAAGAACGGAGAGCTCATGTCGGACAGTGAAGCAAAGGGAGAGCACAAGGACGACCCTATGAAGCACGGCCTGTTCTCCGGGCCGGGGCACCTCCCCGTCGTCCTGCCCGACCTGGAGATGGAGGACGCCAAGTTGGACAGCCTCATCACGGAGGCCCTAAACGGCCTTGGCTACCAGTCAGACAACGCCGAGATAGACAGCAGCTTCATAGACGCGTTTGCCGACGATGACCTTATCAAAGTGACATCTAACAGACAGTCTTTGAAGACCAAAGAGTCCTTGGTGTTTGAAAGCAAAAGTAAGCAAGCGGCGGTCGATGACAGGGCTCTGACACAGGGAAAATATCTTTATGACTCTGACGCGGAGAGCCCCGAGAACGACAAGCACGCGGAGAGAAAGCTGGAGAAAGTGTGTCTGAATGTGGAGCAGGAGGAGAAAATTAACATCAAAAAGGTCTCTCATAAAAATTCAAGGGCAGCCTCGGGGGAGAAACACAGGGAGCAGGACAACAAAGTGAAGGAGGAGAGAAAGCTGTTCAAGAGCAAGGATGAAAACACCGGCACGCCAAGGTTTCTCTTATCCAGTCGGTTCTCTGACCGCTACGGGCCCAAAGGCTTCCAGGACGGTTCGTTAACGAAAGGCTCGGCCCCTTCTCAAGCCCCCGCTGTGAGCCACCCCTCCCCCGCTCCGTCCAGGCCCGCGGCGCGCGAGAGCAAGCGGAAACGCACGGGCGGCGGCACCTGGAGCAAGGAGCTCATCCACAAGATCGTCCAGCAGAAGAACAAGCTGCACAAGCTCCACGTGAAAGGCACCAAAAACCTCCAGTTCTCCCTGGTGATGGAGAGGCTGACCCCCGCCGTGCAGAGCCCCACCTTCGGGGAGTACGACTACGTGTCCGACACGGACGACGAGTGTGAGCCCGTGAAGATAGCCAGCCAGGGGCGCTTGAGTCAGAGCAGCCGGTGTAAGTACACGTACACCAAGGAGTGCAAGTGGCGGGCGAGGAGCGAGAGGGACCGGGCGGCGTGGCGACACGAGTCCAAGGAGTGCTTCGAGGTGAAGAAGAGCGAGGAGGTCTCCCTCTCCCCCGAGAAGCAGCGGCTGAGGCGGCGGGGCAGCAGGTCGTCCACCAGCAGTGAGCTCAGCGCCTCCGTCAGTTTCTCTAGCGACGGCGTCAACAGCCCCAAAAGCGCCGGCCGCGCCGACTCGGACTGCGAGCGGAAAGCGGAGGTCAGGAGGAAGGACCCGCTGGAGCAGAGGACCTACGAGCGCTCGCCCCAGAAGCCCTGCAAAGAGTCCAGCACACAACTCGCCCTGACATTCACAAAATCCACCAAGAAGTACAGCACTGACAAAAGTTTGTACTCGTCAAACAAAGACAGTTCAGAGGCCGTGAGGATACGCCGTACGAGATTGGAGGAAATCAACGTGGCAGCAGCAGCACTACCTAAAGCTAAAGGAGGCGTAAAACGTCTTGAGAAATGTAGAAGCACAAACATATTGCCAAGGGAGAAAGCAGAGACGGCTAGCATGGAAACAACCAGCACAACAACCATTTCTGAAAATAACTTGCCACTGGGAATAGACATAAATACCCCCAAAGGGGCATCGAGACAGTCTGTCTGTAATGATACCAAACTGTTGCCGGTGGAAACACTGGCAGCCACCAGCAACAAGGAAATGGGATCCCGTAATAGGAGCGAGATCGTCTCCGCGGCAAAATCGGGACACACAAGGCGAGACGGCGTGGGAACACAGGCTCCTCAGACGCCTGCGCTGAAGTTAGCGGACACCTCCACGTTCGAGAAGCACGTCGGCGACGGCGCTGGGTACAGCTTGAGACAAGAGACAATGAGCTCAGCCAGCGACCTGGGGCCCAAGGCCACCTCCCTCTGCGGCGCTCTCATGGACGGGGTCTGCCTGCTGTCGCCGACGACGGGGCAAGAGCCGTTAGCGGAGAAAGACACAGCCCACCTCCTGCCCTACCCGCTGGACCAAGACCAGGGCCTCATGAAATCCCCTCTCTCGTTCGACACGTCGTCGATGTTCGGGGACCTATCGGTAGCCGGCTTTGACAACAGCCTTTACACGGATATCCCGCTGCACAAAGAAGCCTATAACTCATTAGAGAATGGCCACGATAAAAAAGGGGAGTTTGTTTCCTCGTTCTCCCCTTTTCTGGAACAAAGACACTGGGCCCTCATGGTTGATGTCAGCCCCATGCTTCCAGACGAGATATCCCAGTACAAAGGCCCCGAGAAAGCCAATGAAAAGAAGTCCGATTACAATCACGTTTCTTTGTCTCTGCCCGACAAAATAATGGACTACGGCGCAAACCTCAACAGCTGCGCGTCAGAAGACGAGCTGGAGATTAAGAGGATCGTGAACGAGCTGGAGAACCAGCTACAGACGACGCAGCTGGAGAGCCCGCGGCTGGCGGCCGAGCGGTCCCCTAAACAGCTCCAGATGAGCAAGTTCTCCCCGTTACGGCTGGGCGATGAACCCGACGACGAGGACAGCAGTCTGGACATGAGCTGCCACGTGCAGACCATGGACATGGCGGTGGCCAGCCTGCCACCCGAGTCGTTTACAGCGCCGAGCCTCCCCTGGTCCAGTCCCTTCCAGTTTGAGTTGATAGAGGACCACCACAGTCCTCACAGTCCCAGCCACAGAGAGCCGGGCGTCCTGGAACATTACACTGAAAAAGAAGACCGTGAACACAACAGCGTGTCCCCGCTCTCTAATGCAGAGCAGAGTGAACTCCATCAGAGGGAGCAGGGACCTGTTGACAGCGGCAATGCCACAGACACAACAGAGGAGATTCTGGAGAGGGAGATTTACGCTGAGAATCTCATGAAAAGCCTTGAAGTGATTTCTGATTCGATATTCAAAAAGGATTCTATTATATCCGAACAGGAGGACTTGAATGTCACCTCGCTGGAGAGCCCGGAGCACATTGAATGTCAGGCTGCCGCTGCAGCCGAGAGGGAAGACCATAGCGAAAAGGAAGCAATTATTCAGAGGGAGAATACATTATCACCTCCAAATATCAGGGAGCGGAAGAAGGATATTGAATTCATTTTGAATGAGTCACCGTCACCTCTCTCTAACAACACTGACCTCTCATTAAATGAAAAACAGACAATTTCCCTGCAGCCAAGGGAGTCTATAGAAAACAATGACAGTGGGTTAGGGGAGCAAGGCAAATGTAATGATGAAGATATTATTGAGGACAGGAGCTTGATGGAAACGACACCTTGCTCAAATATGGAGGAAGAGGACGTGCAAGTGGCTGACGAGACCCGCCAGAGCGACGAGGAAGAAGACAGCCACGAGGCAACCTCCGAAGACAACAGTGGCGTTCCTCTGACCCCCGAGCCCCTTCATTTGACCCTTGACTGTCATGAGGAGGAGGGGCCAGTAGAGGGCGTCACCAGTCAGTTGGAGAGCCACCCATCACTGTCAGGTCCCTCTGAGTGCCACCGTGAGGAGGATGAAAAGGAGCCTGGCGCCATTGAAGATGCATGTGAAAATGGACCCATTGATATTCAACACGGTTCGGAGGCAGACAGCTGTTGTACGCCAGCTGGCGAGCAGACGGGAGAGAAGCCAGACTGTATGAAAGAGGAAGCCATGTTTGATGCTGACGGTACAAAACAAAACAAACAGCTTGACCACGCCGACTCTCAAATATGTTGCCCCACAGATAATTTCGGTGTCAGTGAAATAACCGACCTCTCCATGGGAGCGGTCGCGGATGAGCCCGGCAGTCTGCCGTTGACGGAGACCAACGTGGAGCACGCAAGCCCTAGCCCACCCTGTGAAACCCCCCAGTCAACAGAGGGAGAGAGGCCCACCTTGGCCCAGCCCCACAGTGACAGTTTGCTGGCCAGTGAGACCTACACAGCTGTGGCCTTTGGAGACGAGCCAGAATGTGAAAGCAAACTCGAGTGTGAGACCACTCCAAAGCCAGCAGCAGATATTCATAACGCAGGAGATATTCATGAGCAGATTCCCGTGGCTCTCATGGCAAGCCCTCTGACTTCCACATGCGGGGGGAGGGTGGATGAGGAGGAAAACCGGGAACGTGCTTTGGAGGCCGCACCCCTCAGCAGCCCCACTTTGCTTAGTTCTGTGCCGCTCACACCCGAGGTGTCGCCTGTCACTCAAGAAGAGCCGTGTCAACCCCTCAACGCATGTAGCAGTGACACGGCCGCCGACCAGGCCCCCATCCGAAACACAATGTCCCTCAGAGAGGAGAGCTGTGATGACATGAAACTCAGAGAGGCACTGCACATCCCCGAATCGCTAACCCTGCCCGCCGAAATGGAGCACTCTTTAGTGAGTCCACCTCAACTGAACCTGGGAGTACCAGAGTGTACGATTCCCGGCACGGAGGCCCCTGTCTCCTCTCCACTCGTCTCGACGGGCCCCGCGGAGGCCCTCCAGCAATCAGGGAGCCCTCCAAAGACAGACATAGAGTATGACTTCAAGCTCAGCCCCCTGAACGACGGCGAGCCGCCGCCACTGAATCAATTCGACTACATCCCCATCTCCCCAGACAACGGCGCCGAGGAAGAGGAGCAGGAGGAGGAGGTGGGGCTCGAGAGGTTTCCCGGCCGAGAGTCTGAGACCTTGGCTCCGAGGGGAGACCCGATGGCAGCGTCCAACCAAACCGTCGGAGACGTGGAACGGGAGCCGTCACTCGATGAAGACCACTCAGCTGAGCAGAGCCTGTCAGAAAAAGCTTTGGAGAGCAGCGTGATCCTGGAGACTTTCAAGTTCACGTGCATCACGCTGGCTTTCCCTCCACAGAGCAGTGGCACTGATCCCTCAGCTGAGAATGTAAAGGAGGCTTTAGAGATTTGCCCTAATCCCCTGGAATCAATTGGCTATTTGAATATGCATTCAGACCCGGTGCAGAAAGTGCCACCAGAAAACCTAGACATCCCCTTGGCTCCATTCAAACGGGACGGCCCTTCTTTGTCAGGGGACGTGTCTGACTGTCAGCTCACCCCCGACCCAGTCTTGGTGGGTGAGCTTGAGCCGGCCCCGGTGACCTCCGAATCAGCCGTGGATCAAGACCAGGTTGCCATAGAGGCAGGGCGGGCAGCCCAGCAGTTAGAAGTGGGTGCCGCAGCGAAAGAGACGTGTGCGGCCAACGCGACTCAACAAGGCAAGGTGGTGTGCGAAGTCTGCTCCATGTGTTTCCGCACTCTGCCAGGACTCAAAAGGCACAAGGCCATGAAACATGTGGTCCGAGCGGATAAAAATCATGTCTTGGAGAACACTATGTCAAGTTGTCGAGGGAGTTTGCAACTGCGCCAGGCCTCGCGGAGTGCCGAGGAAGGAGACAAAGTTGATTCCCAGAATTGTTTTCAACCAGAAATGGATGGGACTTCTGACAGTCTGTGCCTTGAGACAAACAACAGCTTTCTCACAGCTAAAGCTGTGGAAGCAGATATAGTCCGTGAGGACACTGCAAAAGAGACAAATGAAAACTTGAAAACTACCCCGCTGCCAACAAAGGCAAAGAAGACTAACAAAGCGCGGAACAAAAGCAGCGACTCTTTCTCTGACGAACTTTTGAACATTTTAAAAACAGACATATTACAAGCTATTGTCCCCGAGTTCCAAAACCGCGCCGCGTTGGAGAGCAGCAAATCAACCTCGGAAGAAGGAGAGAAAATCAATAACCGTGTCACAACAGAGCCGGTGGAGTTCCCCGTGTCGGCTGTTCCCAACGGTGTGATTGAAGATATCCCCGCACGCCACACGGCGACGACACGTCTGCCCGGCGACGCCGTTGCACGGGATCAAAACGACGCGGGCGTGGAGGGGGCGGCGAGATCGCCAGAGCTGCCCGGCGCAGGGAGAAAGGGAGTGCGTAAGGCCATCAGCATGGACTCTGGAGTGTCTGTTGATAAGGACGCGAGTGAAGACAACAGCGAGGAGCGCCGGGTGGATTTGCCGGACATGAAGGACGCGTGTGACCGACGCGGTGCAGATGAAAGGCTCATTACAAAGGCGTCGGGCGAAGCTGTGGTGGAGATTAAGAGCGAGAGAAACAGCTGCCCCGCGGAGGAGGTTGGCCCCGTCTCTCCTCCCGCCCCACCTCCTCCTCCTTCTTCTCCCCCTCCTCCTCCTCCTCCTCCTTCTTCCCTCAGCCATGCCGGACTGAGCGCTGAACTCAAGGCCCTCCTGGACGACGACACCATCTTCTCCCAGCTCTTCCCCCGGGACGAGGAGACGAAGAGGAAGAAGTGCGCTCGGGTCTACGGCAAACGGAACAAGAGGCCGAAGCTTTCCCCCGACTCCCCGCCGTTACCTCCAGACCTCCCTCCCTCGGAGACATCTGTAGACAAGAAAGACCCGTTCACAGAACTCCGAGCGGATGACACGTGCGTGACCCACAAGCAGAGAGACCGTTGTGAATATGAGACCATCTCTCTCGACGACGCCCTGATGTTGAACATGTGTCACAACAGCGCTATGAAGGGTGACCCCGCCGTGGTCGAGTGTGACCTGAAAGGTGACCTGAACGAAAACGAGAGCGTGAACGAGAACACTGAGTTGCTGGGCTCACTAAAGAGCACCATAGAGAAATCATCGATAGCGTGGAGCAGCTCCAGCGAGCCCAATAGTTTCGGCGCTGACACAGGGGTCTCGTCGGCCTCGAGCTCCTGTAAAGCAGAGTCTCCGACCACGCCGCCTCCAGGCCCTCTCCCCGTGCTAACCTCAGCCTCCGCTTACCCCGTGGAGCCCTGTGAGACGGACAGCGCTCCGCCATGCCACAGAATCAACATCCAGACCGTCAACACCACGTTCCAGCTCCCCGAGATCCAGTTCTACGACGCCGGCCCGGACGCCGTGCCGGCCGAGCCCGCCGTCGCCGACGACGCGGAGAAGAGGGAGTCCGCGGCGCCCAAGAAGGCTCCCGAGCGGAGGGGCCGGAAGCGCCAGGACGGCAGCATCAGGATGAAGGACAAGCAGTACAAGTGCAAGGCGTGCTTCACCTGGTTCCTCACGCTGGGGGAGCTCAACTTCCACAAGCTGTCCCACAACCCCTCACCCCCTCCCACCTGCTACATGTGCGTGCAGCGCAAGTTCAGCTCCCGGGAGCAGCTGAGGGACCACCTGAGGGAGAAGCACGCCAAGAACAAGGCGGGCATTTGGACCTGCGGCATGTGCCTGAAGGAGATCTCCGACGTGTGGATGTACAACGAGCATCTGCGGGAGCACGCCACCCAGTTCGCCCGCAAGCCCCAGTCGCTGGGCATGTCCGGCTCCCTCATGCAGGAGACGGCCGTGAAGAACTTCATCACCTCCATCATGCAGCGTCGGCCCAGCAAAGCCAGCCGGGAGTCCAGCAAGTTGGCCAGCAAAGAGCAGGCCAAGGCGGCCGCCGACGCCACCAGGGAGGAGGGGAGACCCGCCGAGGAGCCCAAAACGAGCAGGAGCAAAAGCAGCTGCGGAGGAGGAAGCGGGAAGCCCGGCGCGCTGACCCCCCTCGAAGTATTGCACAACACGGAGACGCCCAAAAGTGTGGAGATGCATCCCAACTGCAAAGACCCCTCCAGGGACTGCCACCACTGTGGGAAACAGTTCCCCAAGCCCTTCAAGCTGCAGAGGCATCTGGTGGTCCACAACTTGGAAAAGATCTTCCTGTGCCACAAGTGTCCTGTCTCCTACGAGGAGGCCCAGGAGCTGAAGGAGCACCTGAGGAGAGAGCACGAGGAGGTGGACGAGCCCGATTCCAAACACACCACGCTCTACACCTGTGAGCTGTGCGCCGACGTCATGCACGTCATCAAGAAGTCCTTCATCTGCAGCACCTGTAACTACACTTTCTCCAAGAAGGAGCAGTTTGACCGGCACATGGAAAAGCACCTCTCCGGGGGAAACAAGATCTTTAAGTTCCGGGGCGTTCTCCGGCCATTGAAGTCCCCGGCCTCCAAAGAAGACGCAGACTGCGCTCTGCCCGCCAGCAAGAAAAGGAAGGTCAGTAGCGAGAGTCTGCAGGAGAACAGCTCTGACAGCGGCATCGCCAGCATCGCCTCGCTGCACATGAATGCGAGCGCTGACGCGCAGGCTTTGAGGCCCGCAGTGGCCACTGTGGAGGACTCCACACAGACCAGTGCGACCGAGTGTCCCGCAGAAGCCAAGGACGCCAGTGTGAAAACGGAGGACGTCGCAGAGGACTACTCCCACCTGTTGGTGGAGCTGGAGCGCTGCAAGTTCCACGTGCGGGCCCCCGAGTCCGAGGCGGGCCAGCTAACGGCCACGCACAAAACGGAGGAGGTGGACCCCGGCCCCTCGGCAAAGCCTCAGGCCTGTGAAGGTGAGGGCAAGTCCATAGCGGACCCTTGTGACGTGAAGGAGGAGGAGGACTCGCCCAGCCTCAGGGACGAGGCGATGTCGCAATGGTCAGGCCCTAAAGAGGCTGACAAAGAGGAGGCTGCTGTGGTCAAAGCCAGACACAGCTCCCCCGAACGCAGCCCAATGGAGGAGACGGAAGAGAACAAGCTTGAAAACAGAGAGCCGACTTCATCCTGCCAGGAGTTCTGTGGTCGCTACGGAGACGACCCCGCAAAGCATGATCCAGCTGCTAACGTGACGAGCCAATCGAAGGAGGGTGAGCAGGGGCAGAATTCCACCAGAGGCTGCAGCTACGAGGGCAAACCCAACGACACAGCCCCACCTCACGGCGCCGAGCAGCAAAGTAGCAGCAGCAGCAGCAGCAGCCAGCCAAAGGACAAAGCCTCCCCTGCCAAGCCAAGTGAAAGCAGTAAACACAACTCCCACGCCAGTCCAAGGTCGAATGAGTCCGCACCGGTCTACCACTCCAAGCAGAGCGCCCAGGGCTTGGGCTCAAGTGAGGAGAAGGACGCTGTGAGACAGCAGCAGAAGAAGAGGAAAGAGGTGAGATCACCACACAGCCTGCAGAGGGTTTCCTCTCCGGCCACACGGGAGAACTTCGCTGTGGACGCCAGGGCCAAAAAGAAGTTCCGGTCCAGCCAGTGTGCGAGTCCGCCACGGCACCGGAAAGCGGACGGGCCCAGTGACTACCCTGTGCTCTCCTCCGTACGGGACGACGTGGTCAGCAACAAAATCGTCTCCAAGCACAAAATGGGGACGTTGGGCTTGCAGTCAAAGAGAGGCTTGCTGGACAATTGCACACTAAAGAAAGAGGTGGCTCCTTATCTTAATGGGGACTACAAAGTCAAAAAAGGGCCTCATGGGCGGCCATTGCACAGCCCCGTGTCCAAAGTGTCTGCGGCCCCCATGAATAACGCCTTGAATAAATCGAAACCAAAGACAGGGAGTAGGTCAAATGATAGCCACTCCTACCGGACAGCAGAATCCCAAAACAACCTCCTGAGCCAGCTGTTTGGCCAAAAGCTCACCAGCTTCAAGATCCCTCTGAGAAAAGACACTTCAGAATCGATAAACTGAGAAAAGGAGGTGGTGGATAAGAGTTTATGAAAGAGTTATTCACTTTAACAAGTGATTAGGACAATTAATGTTAATGGATGAGATTGCACGACGCTTCTGTGAAATGTTATTCTGAATACTTATTTAGTCACTTTATGTCTTTTGTAAAGGTGTTTTTATTACACAAATGTGAGGACTGATTGCGGATATAAAATATAAGTCCATAATGAATATGCTCTTAGGCAAATCATTCACTATTTTTGCTATTCTTTGGTTGAACATTATCAGTTTCAGAGACTATATTTCATTTACATAAAGGAAAGAAAAAGAAAAAAAGAATACTTGAAAATACAAAAATTACATATTTTTTTTCTCAAAATAATGCATGACAATATTACATTCGCAACATGTTCATAAAAAGATTTGTGCATGTTAATGGACCAAATGACAATCCTAATTGACTTGGATTTATTTCAGCACAAATTGTGTGCACGCTTAAAAAAATACGCCTTTTGTATTACCATAACTTTACTGTACTGCATTGATCATCATCATACTCGCTCTTTTTGTATAAGCATTAACTGGTGCTACGTAATTGTTTATTTTAATGTGAATGCCAAATGTCTTGTAACTGAAGGAAACATGAGATCTGTAGCCGTTGCAATCATCAAACTGTGCCTACTGCTTCTCTGTCGTTTCTTTGAAATGGTAAAGATACTGTATAAACCCAAGTATTCATCTGTCAGTCAATAGGAAAACATAGAAATGAGGAATGCTTCCCTTGTATAAACTCAGTTGTTGGTCCTGAGGTCCTGTATTCGAAGCTCCTCCCATGCACTGATACCACCACACACAAATCACAAACTCAATCATCTGTGTCTGTCCTCCAACCGTTTTAATGATGAATAGTGTTGACAAGGGCAAAAAAAAGAAAGGTGCTTTCACTTGTTAATACTGTACGTATCTTATATTGTATTATATTGTAGGTAGACAATTCTTTTGGTGCAATGTCAAAGTTTTATTTTGAAAAAACAATTGTGCAAAACAGTAATAATAATAATTAAAAAAAAGCGAGAAGGGAGATGCAATGCCTCTGTGGGTTGTAAAGTGGTTCACTAAGTGCCTCTTTCTTTACGTTGGACATTAAAGATCTGTAGTGGTCTCTCCTTGCCAGCGTCGTCCTTTGGTGTTCCTCCTGTAGTCTGCACTGTTCCATCTCCCAGTCCCCGTCCCTGCAGGCGGCTGCTGTCGCCACCACATCAAACACTGGAAACAGCAGAGGCCGTCCACGACTGGAGGCAAGAAACAGGTGCACATACACACACACGAACACACACACACACAGCCACAACCAGAGTAGTCTGACTCATTTTTCCTCGGCCTCAGCACTTCAACGAGCCAACTCATCATCTGAAACGATGAGCCTTGATGTGCCTTTTTACCACAGGGAAACATTCAGTGGTAGACACATACATTCATCGGGCCATATGTCGAGGTGTTGGAGAACTGGAAGAAGACTGGAGTCGGTGCGTCGTTCTCTCACCGCGTGTCAAGTGGCTTCTATTCCTACACGAGAAACATTCCAGCATCACATAGGAATAAAAAGCCATAGGACACAGCAGCGGTAGACATGCTCCGCAGGATCCGCAGGGAGGCGAGGGGTGGTGGTGGTGGTGGTGGGGGGAGGGGGGTTGTTGAAGGCAAGGGGGTGGGGGGGGGGCTGCTCCACTTCCTCCGCACCATGACCCCGGCACCTGAGAGAGAAGACGAGAAGGGGAGTGACAGATTGAGGCAACCAGCTAGAATAGACGAGAGGAAGAGAAAAAAAAAAAAAAAAAAAGTAAAAGAGGTTATTTTCTCAACTCAAGGACTCGAGCTCAAGGCCTCTGCGATGGGGAATACACTAAAGCGTTTTTCTGCCGGTGGTAAAGCGTCTGCCTCTTAATCACACCGTCGCGGTCTCCCTCAGGAGTGTGTGGTTACTCCAGCGCCGCAGACTCTCACCGGCTTCCAGACTATTTGTAGGGTCAGAGAGTGAAGAAGATGGATTACAAGGCATTGTTGTGCGCCGGGCTTGTTAAAAGTAAAATGACATTATCGATCCAGCGAGGGGATTCTCACTCGGTAAGTCAAACCGCTCTCACAATAGTTGGCTTTTGGAGAGGGATTCCTGAAGAAAGACGTGTCGCCATTAAGACAAGAGTAGCATGTCGAGCAGGTCTAGAGGGAGCGCCGCCCGCTCTGCTGCCAGGAGTTTCTCTAATCGTCTGATCTCGGGGGGGGGGGTTT
>JAVQIZ010094273.1:0-11167 GCA_036023535.2 Galaxias brevipinnis | reverse complement strand
GAGAGAGAGATTGGGGGAGTGAATGAGAGAGAGAGAGAGAGAAGGGGGGGTGGATGAGAGACAGAGAGAGGGGGGGTGGATAAGAGAGAGAGAGAGAGAGAGAGTGGGGGATGGATAAGAGAGGGGGGGTAGATGAGAGACAGAGAGGGGGGTGGATAAGAGAGGGAGCGAGAGAGAGGGGGGGGTGGATGAGAGACAGAGAGAGAGAGGGGGGTGGATGAGAGACAGAGAGAGAGAGAGAGAGAGCGAGAGAGAGAAAGATAAATGCCAGTAAGAGACAGACACGTAAACATGAATCAATAATGAGAATATTTCAAGTTTTTTACATTTAAATTATGCATTTAATTAAATACATAAAATAAAACGTCAGCATGTGAAGAAAATAATCGGACATTGAGTGTTTGTGTCTGCGTGTGTGTCTGTGAAGGAGTGTGTGTGGGTGTGTCTGTGTGTGTGTGACAGTCATTTAGAATCTGGTCACTGTGTCTTAGTCAGTCCTATTGGGGTTGTTGCCAAGGTTACGAGGTGTGAGAGATCTTTAAGGCCAGGGGTTGAGGTGTACCATGTGACCTTGTTGTGAACACTGTAGTAATATGGTTAGGGGTTATGGTTAGGGGTGGTTGGGGGGTTAGGGTTAGGGTCTGTCTGACCTGAGCTGCTCACTAAAATACTGCAAATGTTTGGCCTGTCCCCCCTATGAATCAGCACACCTGTGTGTGTGTGTGCATGATAGGCCTCCCTCCTCCTAAAGTGTCCTTTAATGCATCAGGTCACCCACAACGCTCTGCTCTGAAAAGCAGCGGTGCAAGACAATGGAAAATAACATTATTCAAAACTCTGCTGCAAACACAGTGTTTACCCTGTATGGTTAAACACACACCCACACACACACACACCCAGAATGCAGTGGGCTTCCAGACTTATTTGGTGTGTTACTAAAAAATCCAAACTGAATCCTTTACTGAAATGCAACCAGCCACAAGAGAGGAGCGGAGGAGAGATTTAAGTGCTTCCAGATGTTTTTAGTGCCACATTACCCACACACAGTTAAACACACACACACACTTCAACCTTCCCTCCACTCACACACACACACACACACACACACACACACATACTCACAGGGGAAAGGTGGTACTGGCCTGGGTTATGATTGAAAAACCTCACTGGTTTATCAGTTAACAAACGTGTAAAATGTGACAAGAAGCAACAATGTCAGTCATATGGTTGGCTAAGGTCAATGTCATTTGTCTTTAAAAACCAACGCCATCGTCCAAAAGAATTTTCAACCACCATGATCACAGAACGAAGGAAGGGGGGGAAGTGGCATTGGTCTGCTGTAAGTTGGGATAGGGTTAGGGTTGAAGACACTGGGTGAATCCTTTTATTTACCATTGAGTGGGTATGCTGCAACTGTGTACAGCGATCTCCACACCATCAACCAAATACAATAACAATGGAAGAAATGTCCACTTTCAATAATATCATATGTTCAGCAAGGAAGTGACTCGCAGGTTGTGTGTGTGAACTGGGTCGACGCAGGTCTTTCCCGAGACCAAAGTGCGGTCTGAATGGGTCTAGTGCGGGCCTGTTAGCTGCACTCACTATGGATTAGCCTGTAAGCTGCCCTGAATAAAGGTTAGCCTGTTAGCTACTCAGAATAAAGGTTAGCCTGTAAACTGCCCTGAATAAAAGTTAGCCTGTTAGCTACTCAGAATATAGGTTACCCTGTTAGCTACTCTGAATGAAGGTTAGCCTGTTAGCTCCTCAAAATAAAGGTTAGCTTGCAAGATACTCTGAATGCAGGTTAGCCTGTAAGCTGCCCTGAATAAAGGTTAACCTGTTAGCTACTCAGAATAAAGGTTAGCCCGTTCGCTACTCAGAATAAAGGTT
Organism: Galaxias brevipinnis; assembly: GCA_036023535.2. NCBI lineage: Eukaryota > Metazoa > Chordata > Actinopteri > Galaxiiformes > Galaxiidae > Galaxias > Galaxias brevipinnis. The sequence continues at coordinate 9,274 of JAVQIZ010094273.1, read as the reverse complement.
AGCCCGTTAGCTACTCAGAATAAAGGTTAGTCCGTTAGCTACTCAGAATAAAGGTTAGCCCGTTAGCTATTTAGAATAAATGTTAGCCCGTTAGCTACTCCGAATAAAGGTTAGCATGTTAGCTACTCCGAATAAAGGTTAGCCTGTAAGCTGCCCTGAATAAAGGTTAGCCTGTTAGCTACTCAGAATAAAGGTTAGCCCGTTAGCTACTCAGAATAAAGGTTAGCCCGTTAGCTACTCAAAATAAAGGTTAGCCTGTTAGCTACTCTGAATGAAGGTTATCCTGTTAGTACACACACACACACCCACACACAGTACACACGCAGTACACACTAACACACACACACACACAATCAGCCAAAGACACACTGAATGTTGAGTTTACAAGATGTCATCTTCCTACTTCAGGGTAAAGACCTCACCATCGTGTTCTCTCCCTGAAGGGGAGGGGGAGAGGAGGAGAGAGGAGAGAGCCCTACTGGAAAAGATCTGTAAAAATCATATGTTAAATCTATAAAAATCCTATATGTTGACTGTATAGTTTAGTATGGATGAAACATATATGAATTCTTACATGATTATGGCCCCTTTTGTATACAGTGAAACAAAAATAATTTCAAATGATATCTGTAAGTCTAAACACAAACGTGAGGTTCTTATATGTTCTACAGCATGATTTGAGTAAGAAACAAATAGTTCTCACAAAACTTTGACCCCATCAACGTATGTCAACATATGTAAAATGAATATGAAAACAACATAATATATGCGTGACTCGTATTTTAAACATATATGGTTTCTTCTAGGTCCCACTGCATGATTTGAGTAAGAAACATTAGTTCTCACAAATATTTTACCCCATTTATGTCTACACATATAGAAAATGAATATGAAAACAACATAATAAACACTATATGGACAAAAGTATTGGGACACTCCTCTAAATCATTTAATTCAGGTGTTTCTTTCAGTCCCATTGCCATAGGTGTATAAAATCAAGCACCTAGTCATGCAGTCTGCCTTTACAAACATTTGTGAAAGAATGGGCCGATCTAAAGAGCACGTAAAGTTACAGAGCGGGGTCGCAGAGTGCTGAGGCGCATAGTGCGTAAAAGTCGCCAAAGCTCTGCTGACTCAATAACTGCAGAGCTCCAAACCAGCTCTGGCATTAATATCAGCACCAAAACTGTGCGCCGAGAGCTTCATGGCATGGGTTTCCATGGCCGAGCAGCTGCATGCAAGCCTTACATCACCAAGCACAATGCCAAGCGTCGGATGGAGTGGTGTAAAGCACGCCACCACTGGAGCAGTGGAAACGTGTTCTGTGGAGTGACGAATTACGCTTCTCTATCTGGCGGCCTGATGGACGAGTCTGGGTTGGCGAATGCCAGGAGAACGTTACCTGCCTGACTGCTTTATGCCAACTGTAAAGTTTGGTGGAGGAGGGATAATGCTATGGGGTTGTTTTTCAGGGGTTGGCCTAGGCCCCTTAGTTCCAGTGTAGGGAAATCTTAATGCTTCATCTTACCAAGTCATTTTGAATGATTCATGCTTCCAACTTTGTGGGAACAGTTTGGGGAAGGCCCTTTTCTGTTCCAAGCATGACTGTGCCCCAGTGCACAAAGCAAGGTCCATAAAGGCATGGTTGGATGAGTTTGGTGTGGAAGAACTTGACAGGCCCGCACAGAGCCCTGACCTCAACCCCATTGAACACCTTTGGGATGAACTAGAACGGAGATTGCGAGCCAGGCCCCCTTGTTCAACATCAGTAACTGACCTCACAAATGCTCTTCTAGATGAATGGGCAAAAATTCCCACACACGTGCCAAAAACTTGTAGAAAGCCTTCCCAGAAGAGTGGAAGCTGTTATAGCTGCAAAGGGGGGACCAACTTCATATTAATGCCTATGAATTTGGAATGGGATGTTATAAAAGCGCCTGTAGGTGTAATGTGTAGGTGTCCCAATACTTTTGTCCATATAGTGTATTTCTCTTGCGGCACCCCGATGACAGTCTGCGTCTGCACATAGGCAATCACTATGCTATGCCACCAGCCGGCCTACATACAACATATCAGTAAATCTTCGAATTATCGAAATTGTATTGGTTTTACTAACTTGCAGAACACAATGTGCAGATGTCTATAGGAAAATAAAATTAAGCTATCTGATCCGAGCTTTGGACCTTCAGGAAGTAGGCTAGTTGTAGTGCTTTGTTGTTTGTCCATGACATTGTCTAACAGTGAAATAAAAAATGCTTTATTAAGGCTCCCCAAACAAAAGCTGACAAACATCGCCACAGAATAGATGAATTGGGTGCAGTCCTTTTGCAGCAAAGGAGATCATCGTTTAGCTAGTGAGGTCTGTCCTGTGTGGCTGTGAAAACCATAGGGCGGAGATCATTATCATATGAGAAAACGCCGTTTTTTACGCCATCAGTGGTGACACAAAACGACGTAAAATACGCCGCTCTATAGACAATACATTAATAACGCCGTAAAAATCGGTGTTGTGTTGCGCATTTTCCGCCGTTTTTTACGCCGGTTTTTATCACAACGCGTCTCAAGACGCGTCTCCAAGTGTCACAACGCGTCTCAAAACGCGTCAGACAGTGGCGAATTGTGACCCATTTGGCTATCCATATTGCGGGGGTCTGTGCACGTAACGGAATGTAGCTATATAGTAGGGACGTTGTGGGTCATCTACCTACCACAACAATATGCGCAGAACCCACGTGAACACCAAGTAATTCCTCCTCTCTATTTCCGATGGAAAAGCAGCATCAAGTTTGGCATGACTGTTAGATCTTGCAAAAAAAAATGATAAGATATTTGGTTGCAGTATTTGCCCTAGTTGCAGCCTCTTCTTCACATGAAGAAGCAATTGACAGAATCCTCAACAGCCTTGCTAAAGGCGTATCTTTCCTCGAGAAGGAGCACAGAAATATCAATCTTGATGGTGTGGTTGGATTCCTGATCTTACAAGGTAAGCTAACGGTGAGCTGTACAAAAAAAACGTTTGTTCAAGTGGTTGCACATTTACGATGTTGGTATGGCACTGCATATAGTGCTAGTGGCCTATGTTCAGAATCGGACATGGCACGGGTAAAGGTGCGTTCACACCGGCCTGCAGTCCCTCAACATCCCTCAACCAACCACTTATGAACCAACTTTACCCAACAAATACAAATCAATTATTTTTGATTTACAGCCACTAAAAGCACAACGCATAAAGCCAAATACAATTGCAGCATGGGAGGTGGAGTCAGACATTACACTTGCGCACATCATGAGTTAGGCTCAATATATTTTGAATTAAAACCCAACATTACGGGCTATGATATAGAAGGCCTATTTTTTTGAGCTGGCAAATTAAGAGAAAATAAATTAAACATTAAACAATTAGACAAGAGTCCATGTTCTTATTACACTGCAATACAAAAACGATATATCAGTAAGGCTACATGTCATAAAGAAACCATTGGCATTGAAAATGCATTTGTGGAGTGTTTAGGCAATGTGAGAGAGAAGCATTTTGCAAAGAGACAGTGAGTTTGCACACATCAGCGGGCGCATAGCTAACTGTATAGAATGAGATTTGTGCCAGAAGTAAAATCCACAAACAAAAAAGATAACCAAAAGCATAACTAAAATCCAAAAGCAGAAAAAGAAAATCCAGAAGAAAAACTTAAATTCAAAAGAAAAATATAAGACTATTAGCAAAACTAAAACCTAAAACCAAACTAATTATTACAGCTGCAAATGTTTTCATTCATTGGTATTCATTCATTGCTACTTCGAATGAAAAGTGTCCTTTGCCACTTTATTCACCATTACCACATTTCCCCCTATATGGCAAGTATTAGTCATTATTATTTATTATGGCATTTCTTTGCTGTTGTTGTCCAGCTGAGCTAAAGGAAGCAGTTGGAATGTGGCCACACACAGACTTGATCAGCTGGGCTCAGCGCACCTCAGCCGTGGCTCTGGTTAGGCGACTCAACCAGAGTCTGGCCAAGGCAGTGCAATCCTTAGCAGAGAATGACCCTAAGTATTACAGAGGTAAGAACCATTGGCTATTTTATGTTGCTATCAAGAAGGGGTAAAAACTGTACTTAGTGTTAATTTTTGTTTGAATGTTCCCACCACAACTCTTTGCCGCCCATCATGACACAAGGGACTGAGTTATAGAATACACAATTTCATTATTACCAAGAAATTATAAATAGACAGGTTAGAGGCATTTATGAAGTTGAGATAATCGTATGCTACTGTAATCTCGAGCTAGATATAAAAAACATTACAATTTTAAATATTTAGTCACAAGCAAAGCTATAGTTTCTTTCACTATCCAAATATGGTTGTAATCTTTAATAGGAGTCAACTATTTGTGTGCCAGGTATAGAGGTAGTTAGTTGAGGGAATACCTATGAGCATGTCAAAGCAAACTAATACATAACTGAAGCTATGTCTGCAGCTACTTTGACATAGCAAAAAGGTCAGGAACACCACAATGTCTCTTGTGCTTCACAAATTGTTGCTTTTTGTCACAAGAATATAAACAACACTTAAAGTAGTTTGCAAGAACATTTGAATTCTGTAGCTGTTATTTACTGAATCCAACACTTTATACAGGAGGTGTATCATGTGTCTACTGAGAGACCTAGACAGTGTGTGGATGGTCTGGTCTATTCATGGTTTGAGCCAGAAACATACAAAAAAGCAAGCATTAGGGCTTAGTTTCACGGGAGATAGCCCAGCGGCAGACAACTTTTATACTGAATATTGAGACTTCAAGAGGACTGATCTGAACGCCGATTTTTTTAATTCTCCCATAGACATTACAATGGGCAAACTGTAAAAAGGTATTGATAATACGTTAATATAAAAAAGTTGCCCATAGTGGCTTTATATTGGTGAAATAGCTCTTTAATTGTGTAAGATCCATTCATATTTCAGAATAAAACAATAAAGATGACAATTTGAAGCCAATTTTGAATGTAATTTAAGGACAGATTGCCATTTAAATTCTACAAGGAATTCTAGAGTAAGTTTATGAATGCTTCCCAACTCTTCCATTCAGAGTTTGAGCCCCTCTTGACGTGGACCTTCTGGTCGGTTCCCAAAGAGTGGACCTCCACAGACGCCTCACTAGTTTACTCTTCCACCAGGACCACAGAGTGCTATGATGAGCAGCTTAGTGATAAGTGCATGACCCTGGTCTTGGGAACCTGGTAAGAATGATACCTGTACTGCTCATGTATGCATGCTCAGAGTACATACACTGATTTAGCAAGCTTTCCAGCTTCACAGGCATACTGAATGCATGTGAACTGAAGCACACATACTGACGCCACATCTCCCGTGATCTCACTCAAGAAATCTCGTCATAGAATTTGTAATCACTTGTTTAAGACGTTGGGGGATGTAATCTGCCGATTAACTTTGGAATTCTTATGGTTAAATACATTTTAGGTTACTGAAGACGGCACTCTGTGTTGGTCCATTTTCTAAATAAGAATGTCATTGACATTTTGTGCATTAGAATAAGATTTTACTGCACCAGTAATATGTCATGTTGAACTTTATGTTTAAACAATATGTTTAAATTAGGTAGCTAAAATTTAATAGTTGTGGTTCTTATCAATGCCTGCTTTCGTGCATTAGTTTATGCAGACAACATAATGTGCAATACAACAATTTTTCCGTCTCAGACTGGAGGGGAAACCCACAGCCAAGCCTTAGTGTTGAGTGACGATAGCTAATTTTGTCCACAGAAGCTATAAATCGCTGCATTGCTAACTGATTATCTTTGTGTTCCTGTGAAATAACGTTGCGTAATGTAACGGCAGCCTCCAGGCAAGCTAAAGTTGTTGTCAGACAATACCGTGTGACACCGTTTAAGTTAGAGATGAGGGAGAAACTGAACAAACACGTAACAAAGACAGTGGGCCAGAGACCCGGCTCTGACCAAATTTGTAGTGAAGGGATTGAACCCCTTTTCTACTGTTGAAGGATTCATTTAATTAATTACCTGTAGCTGTAGCTAAGCTAACCTAACGTTACATCTTGTCCTTGCTTCTATTAATTCTCTTGGTCTGTAATCATGTAAATAGAACATGTTGGGATGTTACTGATGGGAGGTGGATTATTAATGATTGGTCTGTATTTTAAAGATACAGAAGGTGTCTGGCCCTGTTAGGAACTGGTACCTTTCTAAAGAATCAGTATGGCATGGCATTTCTTTAAAAAAAGAAAAGAAAGAAAACGTATTTCGTAACCGTTTAGGAACCTTAACCGTTTTAAAGGAATTGAAATAGAACCGGAATCAAAATATTTCAAACGATACCCTAAACAGACTGTGACAGACTGTGATGACAGACTGTGATGACTGCCTCATTGCCCCAATAAGAGCTCAGACTGAGCAGTAGTAACCTGTTTAAACTGTTTAAACATAACAGTTAAACTCTATTACAGTTTTTTTCCAATTGCTTACAGACTTGTTGCGGAATTTGGCTCGCCATGTCAAAACTCTTCACACAAGCAACATACAACACTTTGTAAACTAAACTTTTCACTTTTATGTCAAAATAATTAAACTCTGCAATCAAGACCTAACAATCCGTTTTCAAAGTGGTATTTTTGTCCCAAATGATACATACATGCACCATCTGAATTAACCTTTCAAAGCAGCAACACCACAATGCTGTGCTTTATACATTGTTTAGTTTACAACACATCTACTCACATTGACCATGAACACCAAAATAGAAAGACCCCCCCCCCCCCCCAATTTATTTTTACAATGCAGGCTTTTACAACAACAGAATACATTTGAATAACAGTACTGTAAGCAATGTTATTCTAAACTCACGGAAACAAAAATTATGAAATTAAATTACAGTGCAATGGTAAACAAAAAATAATAGTGTAAGGGATATTAAGGGATGGGGTGGACGGTGTTGTTTGCCAACACTATCTGTATTGACAATGGCCACCTCCTGTTCTTGGCTGTTCAGAAATTGCCTTTTTTGTCTGGCAGTTCTGTTGAAAATGCAAGAATGTGATTGTCATTGGATAGGTTATCTTTTACGTACTGTGCTGTCATACTATGCACAGTACTGTACTATCACAATTGTAGTACATGTAGTTCACAGGACTATACCTACTGTATTTATTTTGGTTTACTGAAGAGCATATACCTACTATTGTTGGACTGCAGAGTATTCTACTGTGATGCAGAATGATGTGCAACAGTTACATAGGTACAGTCTAGTGTAGAAAATGTACTGTAAGACATTCCTGTTCCCCAGTCTAAAGGTCTGTATTATGTATGGATGCTACCGTGTAGCAACTCAGGTTGCGCTGGTCTCTATGACCAGCCTCCATTATTGTCAGGTCATGATGTATAGTATGACATGGTCCACCAAAGTCCTCTCACTGCCTCCATATGTGCAATGTTCTCACAAAAAAAGGGAGCTTACCTGAGGTTAATTTGTGGGACTAAGGCTCAGACAGACAGACAAGTGTTTTCATGTGTGCGTGCGGCTGGGTGTTGCTAATTTCAGGCATGTTTTGTACTTGGAACAGAGGAGTTTTCATTCTTGAACTAAGGGTGTATTAAAACGTGTGTAGTGCTTTGCAATGTGTGCAAAGCTGATAAATGTGTAGGCCTATTTTTGTGTTTGTAGTATTGCTGCCTTGGTTTAAGATATGGTTACATAGTTAAAGTTTTGACGCTTTTGTCTGAGCATACACTTGTAGTGTGTAAGCAATCGGAAAAAGCTGTAATGCAAGCCCTACCTGGACTGGACAGACCTATCTTTTTAAGAAGGTACAGGAGTTTTGTTATGGAGATATTTGTGTTCTGGTATATAGTGTGTATTACATTTTGGTACGAATAGCAGGAGTAAGAATTCCAATGTACTCGTAAATGTAAAAACCCTAACTCTTGAATCTTTTATGCACTGTAATGAAGTAAGAAGCTGGAGTTTATCTTGGTTTGCTGGTATGTCTAATTTTGTAACTGCACTTCAGCTTCCAATAAAGTATTATATTTAAAATTTTAATCTGTCAAGTTCCTTTTTTACCACAGAACTTTATGGCTACATGACCACAGTCAGACTTTCCTTTGTTACGCAGTTCTTCAAGTGGTGGGGATGGATGTGGTTATCTTAATGGTGGGAACAAAAGGTAGAAGGATGGTTGCTACGGTAAGTGTGAAAATAAACTGGTCCAACTTCACAGGCTGTTTTCTCAGAAGTTGGTTTCAGAGTATCAGCCACGTTGTCACAATTATAGTCTATGTTGCATCACTTTTGGAACTTTCCAAACATACCCAAAACTGACAAATTACCAAAGTGGACTCACATTTAAGTTTTTGTCAGTACTATTGATTGTTAAGTGGCTAGGTTGGCATTAATATTTCCATAAATGTGTCTCTCTTTGTGTTTAAAGGAAAACCAATGGAACTCCCTGTATCGTGACAAAGTCCTGTAGAGACACAATGACCCGCTTTGGCTGTCCCCACTACTCGCTATCCCACCAGCTGCTCTACTTCATGATCGGATCAATGGTAACATTGTACAAACTTTAGATCCTTAACGCAATCAGTTTTTTATTTCTGCATCAATTTTTGTTGATTAACGCAAAGTAAGTATTTGATATGAAAAAGGTTGTGCTGGAATCCTTGACATTACAAAGCATTTTCAGTTTTAAAAGAAAGAGAGTAAAAGAGGTTATGAAAGAGTAAGGCAAAGAACAGTCTGGAAAATCAAAAAAACGTAATTTAATTTTTAAAACTTATGTAGTAAAAAAACGTTTATTTGCTTTACATGCATGCCAGCAGAACAGTGGGATATCCATTTGTATTCATCAAAGTCCCCGTAACATCCAACATCATAGCACGTTTTGTGCAATTTATGTACAGTGCAAAATGTATACCTCTAGTGGGATCACATTAGAGCATGTATCCGTTTACAAATATATTGGTACCTGGTTGGATATTGTCTTGTCTTTTAAAATGCACATTGATAAACTTCAGGATAAAATTAGAAAATTGTTTTTTTCTTTATCGTAACAAGTCCTGCTTCAGTCGCTCAGTTAAGCAGACTCTGGTGCAAGCATTTTCACTTCCTGTTTTTGATTACTCTGATGTCGTCTATAAAATGGCCTCAAAGTCAACTCAGGGCTAAGGGGTTAGAAGAACTAAACAGTAAGTATGAACAAACACTCTAACGAACTCCAAGGACACTAGACAGGGATAAACCCACTAACA
>JAVQIZ010094233.1:0-12770 GCA_036023535.2 Galaxias brevipinnis | reverse complement strand
ATCCATCCAAATTCTCTCTCTCTCTCTCTCTCTCTCTCTCTCTCTCTCTCTCTCTCTCTCTCTCTCTCTCTCTCTCTCTCCACCCCCCTAAATAAACAGCTTTGATATTTGACAATGGTTGATGGTGTTGTTGCCTTTTGTGTTAGATAGAAAAATATTACGTAATTCCCTAGGCGTCATTTGCCGTTGTGGCATTGTTTTGTTTTTAGAAGTGATGGGTTTTGATTCCTGCGCACAAAGACAGAGAAATGAACATGAATTGATTCAATTAACATAAATGTAAATGATAAAATCTTTATGACCTATGAACCGTAATACTAAAATGGTATTGCTGGTACATTACAGTACAGCGTCTTTGAGTGTCATGAAAAGCGCTTTATAAATAAAATGTATTATTATTATTAATACACGAAATATGTACATTTAATTTAATAACAAGAAATATGTAAACCAACAAAATAGTTGGCATGGAAGGCTTGTCTACTGCAGAGTCACAAACCAACAAATTACAAGAGCAAGCAAACATCCTGTTGTACAGAACACACGTAGGTACTGTTCATTTAAGAACAGTGGAAAAATTAAGGGCATTGTGTGGATGCCAATTAGTAAATAGTTGAGTTCAGTGAGGTAGCCCACTGCCCTGTCCAAAGGATATCCTTTGTTTAACATCAAGTGCTTTTCCAGTTAGGACATTTGGCTGTTCTAGCAGCTTGCCGTAAACGATACATCAAACACCAAAAGCCAAAAGGTGACGATGACGCCTTGGTAGTTGGTGGAGTTGTCTTTACTGGAGTCTACTTTGGCGCCTTAATCTAGTCCTGTTTTTTTTTTATTCCTATCTTTTTTTCTTGTTTTCATGTGTTAAATAAAGAATGGACTATGTGCTACAGTCGCTGTATACAACTGTTGTTTCTTATGCTATGGCTAAAAAACAACATTTAGAATACAAATTTAATGGGATTTAGATTTGGCAATGCAATGCCAAAGTCCCTTGAAGCCTATGAAACATTTGGTAGATTTCCAATGATGATGTCTTGATGATGTCACAGTTATGCATATAACATATTTTTATAATTTCTCTGTACCCCCTAACTGCACATCCAAATCTATTAGGAAACAGAAATTATCACTTGGAAAGTGAAGGAATTAACTGACCCTAACTTACATAACCTTTGCAACTAGTACATTGTTTGCCAGGGTACTGCTACATTCACCTAACTTGTGTACAAAGAAAGTGTGATTGTAGTTTAATCGAGACAAGACTAATATCTCCACGTTTACCTCTTGTGTTAACTCCTCAAACCATGAAAGTCACCTAACCTCAGTAGGTGGGGGTCCTCGATGCTGACTGAGCGAGTCCCAGGTGGTTAAACAAACGGGGAACCAGGCACCCAACATCCACGCCCTTCGTAAAATCAGGAAAAGGAACGGCCACTGATTATTGCTACCTCCTTCCTAGCGAAAGGGTCGCACAAACTCATTCCCCTTTTGTCTCTGGTAACTAACGTTCCCTCTTGACCGTGAGTGCTAATTGCACTTCCTATTTGCCTGGCCCCCGTTCTGTCTCTATGGTAAAGACATTAGAGGGCAAAGCCATTCTGTCTGCCGTTCATGGTGCTCTAAAGGTAAACAGATGGAAACAGCTGGTAGGATACCCAGAGTCTCTGCTGGGCTTCCCTTCTCATGTGTGTTAAAATGTTCCTGAACACAGCGGACTCTCACCTTGGCCTCTTCTACACATGGGGGTGGTAGCTGGTTGAAGGCCTTAGATCTGGGAGAGCAATCACTTGGATGAGGTCAGGAGTTGTTTGACCTCTACTTAGAGTGGTTGCGTGTGAAATCGTGACCGGCTTTGTTCTCTAGGTTTGTTGCAGTGTTTCTTCAATGCGTCTTCATACTGAATTGCTTTTACAAAAATAAAGCACACTGATCGTTTTTGCAAACCTTGTCAACAAGCACAGCATATTAGCATAGTGAGTGACAAATAAAGGCGAAAAGTCAATGTCAACAAGCTAATACATATAGTACTTTAAGCTATTTTTACGCCCATTAAGTCCTGAAGACTGCTAGCCTGTCAAGTATAGAATTGTGAACGGTGATTGATTGACTTCTTAGACTAGATTTACTAGTGAGTACAGCGTTCTATCTCCATCATTGATTAGCTGTCAAATCCAGGGTCTTATTGATGCTATACAGCCATAGAACAGATCTAAAGGATTACTGGGGATTTACTCAGATAAGACAGCTAACTTTATACAACCTTAGGCAGAGAGACCAAGCTATAACAGCAAAACCAGCTTTGATGGTAAGGCTCCACCTACACAGTGTATCGAATGGAAAATCATGATTTACAGTCTGAACCTTCATTCCCAGCATAAGGTCAAAGGTTAACAGGTGAAAGGTTCTACAGCCTCTTTAACTCTGACTCTTGGAAAGCTGCCACTAAAATGAGCGATGTCCGATTACTCATCTAAGAGAAAGGTCAAGGGGAATGATAGCGGATAGCGAACACTTTAAAAACATTCATTTATTAATGTCACTTGCATCAGCAAGCTCAGTGATCTATGTATAATCCCTTGACCAGGTGAAAGGTGTGTTTCCTAAGAGACACCCAGTTCAGGATGCACTTTCTCTTGCCTTGTCACCGAGTAGAGGTTAGAGAGGCAATAAATTCAGGGATGACAACTCAGGTCGTTTACCAGTTATGAAAAATAAGCATTCGTGCTCTGATACTACCACCATCCACTGGCTCTAAAGCTCTGGCCTGACTAAAGCAGGGCAAGTCAATGCAATGGACAATGCAAATGTGTTTGTAAAGCACATTTCATACACAAGTATGAAAAAAAATGCTTTACATAATGCAAGCCAGACACATATGATGCCAGGAATAAAACAATAAGAAAATGTTTATAATAATAATAATATTAAAATGGTGAGGAAATAATTAATAGTGGAAGAAAAATAACTCTTTCAGTTCTAAAGTTCCCTTGTTTTTATTAGTTGTGCTGAAGGGGCCCTGAATGTGTGCTCAAGATGTACTGAACACCATTTATTCTCACATTCATTATTTTCATGTACCTTAGTTGGACAGTGAAGTAGATACAGTTATCTTTCTATATATATATATATATATATATATATATATATATAAAATCATGACGTAACCATGGTCAGCAGTAATAACTAGTGTAATCCTGTGCGCGAGAGCAGGATTACTTGCAGGTTGGCGTCATCTAGTGGGTTATAAGGAGATCTGTTAACAGTAATACTTTGCAAAGAATCTCAACGGTGCAGAGCTACCACAAGATGTATGTCATCGTTGACATAGCAGGATCCTATTATAAGCTATTCGTGTTGCCAGAGGTCTATAAAGTGTTATGGAGGTCGCTTTGTGCCAATATTAAATAATTAAATAAACAAAAAGTGAAATGTTGACTGAAATGACTAAATTAATTATGTACATATTTCATTATTTATTTATTTATTTATATAACTATATATTTCAGTATTTAATTATTTATTTCTACATTTACTTATTTTATTTAATTATATTGCTCTGCAGTTATGTAGTTTCATAGTAGTAGTAGTTGTTGTTGTGTGGGTAGTTGTTATTCTGTGCACTGTGAAATAAATAAATCTGTCAACTTCATCCATCAATGGTATGGCGGCAGAAGCTTTTTTTGAGTCAAGTTCAATCTAACATTCTAGTGCCATGTTACCAGTGCATATAATTGAAACAAGGAATCTGTTTTCTGTTTTCCATGAAAAGGTTAATCTGTTTCTAGGTCTGAGTCTATTAAGATAGCTGGCTGGTCTTTGATTAGACATGATCTCAGGTTTGTAACAGAGAGTAATGTAACATATTACTGTGTGTGACTGTCACTAAGCGTGAGTAGATTAATAGTTTCATAATTTCATAATCATCTTCATCGGAATAGTTGATATCAGAGGCCAAAGCGACTGAATCACATTGATATTGGGATTGCGCGACTGGAACTCAATCTTGTGTTTAATTAGAGTGACTTGAAAAATTACATTCACCTGGGAATTATTTAGTTTCTGTCTAATAAATTTACAAAATGCAAAGGCCTCGTTTGTCACAAAGTAACTCATAATTCAAGAGAACCTAAAAAACCTTAATTGAACACACGGTAAGCTACGTTCACATGGATATTAAGCTTTTACCATTAAATAATCATTCATTAACCGACTCGGATGAACTGAACGATTCGCCTAAACCCTTTCAATGGATATTTGCAATGACAGGTGTTAGGCTTTGTGATACTGAATATTGATCCGATGTATCACAGTAAACACAGACAAGATACACGAAATGAAATAAAATAGTCGATTGATTAAATGGAGCACTGTTGGTTGGCGTCCACTCCTTGTTTTTGACACCATATAATAGATAATAATACTCGGTGTTCCCCGAGTTTTATGTGTCGTCACTGCTTAGTCACGAAAGACTGGCGCGCGAGTGCTACCATCATCATCAGGTTGCAGAGGGTTTTCCTTCTCCCCGTTAAACAACCACCATGCAATAAATCTTCATGCAGGACATACATGTAGTGCAGTCTTCTCACCCAAACAGTCGCTCTTTATCCGTTAATGATTTTTTTTACCCACATACCACCCCATCACAATCAGCATGGCATGGACAGGCACGGGAGCAGCTGAAACCGACCCAAGTGTGAACAGTAAAGACACACAAGACGCCGAAAGGGCAGTGGAAATGCTGGAGAGGACGATGCCACCATCCGAGGAGGACGAAACTAACCGACAAACATCATTTTCTTCTATGCCGTCCGGGGTGCTCGGTGAGTAAATCACGTAAAACAAAGCGTGCCAGATACCTGTCGTTTTCTAGTGGTGAATAAAGATGGTAGATTAAGATTTTTCCAGGTAGATGGGAAAATGAATATGGTGCAGTGGGCTATTTCATTAACTATACTCATTCATTCATTCACTCGCAAATTAAATTGACAACGCGTCAAGGTTAGAGTGAATCGCATTACTGCACTTGCCCATTTGCTTATTTGTTTTTGATGCGCTCTGAAATCTTATTATTGTCGTCTTATGTTTGCGCATAACAATTAAACAGGCCCGGGGCATGGGCCACAGGTGAACTCAGACAGGGAGGAATTCAATGCGACGGCATTATTTCAAAGGAGCTGTTAGGTTGCTACAACTGTAGAGAACTAGACTGCATACACGTGTGTCCTTTGCCTCTTTTTACCTAATATTAAGTCCAATATATCGTTCAGTTCAGGAGATTTTTTTTCATACACATGTATATTGCTTATATGTCATAACTGTTATAACAGATGCCATAACTTAAGTTTGGGTTGACAGCAGATGAGAGAATTGTAGGTCTGCGCCTTGGTCAAACATGTCAGTCAGAAAACGGATATTAACTGATCTTAAACAACCATGCAACGTTTTTACCCTAATGTCCAACGGTGCATTAACTTAACATATTAAACAGTGTTTGTTCTTAGGTTTACACAGAATATACACCATAATAAGCTTTAATATATTTTTTCTATAGACTCATAGCTTGTCATGTGGTGATATGTGCCATCTGCGTTTATCTGAGAGAAAGCCAACAGACTGGTTTATCAGCACTTCTGTTTTGCAAAAAGGCATAATTACACAAAGGTGTGAGCTGACTGTGGATATTTTTAAAAGAGTGCGAGGACTGAAAAAAAACACTAAGCACCGTTACTACTCCTTTAAAATGTGCAAACAAAGTTTGTTCTTTTTAGTATTTCAGGGTCCCAATAAGCCACTTCAATCAGACACAGATTCGGACTCTGTCTAAAGTCTTCAACAAAACGATGCAGATTGCAACCAAGGGTTAAGGACAAGAGATTAAACCAGCCTTTGGAGTGTCAACACTAAGAGGGGGTTTCAGTGAGACAGGGTGGTCTTTGTTAACCTGAAGGGGTATATCAGGGTCAAGGGAAGAGCATGCTGGGCTTCTCATTGTGGTCGTTCATCACTACTACTATATTAGTAGCTAAAGCAATTATCTGAACCCTGTCGTTCTGTCATTAAACAGTTATTCTCTGAATATAGCCCCAGTGCGATTAATAGCCATGCAACCATTGTGATAGATATCTAAATGTTCTCATAAATTCTTCGGGAAGGCCTAGACGTGAGCCACGTAACTTAGCGGGCGATAATAAGCAGAGCACTTTAGTGAGAGGGTTTTCCATCGTAGCTTACTCTCAGGTGGATGAAGATGGAGTGGATAGTCGATAGCTCCGGTCACTCATTGAGTGAGTTCGTTTACCCGGGCAAGAAATATGGTCCATCGACTCACTCAGTGGTATGCATATACGAACACATGTGCACAATTGCATGCACACAATCACACTCACAAACCAACACACACACACACACACACACAGTCCCACACACGCACACACAAACACACAAAAACACAGTACCAATTGTGAGAATCGGCCTGCTGATTTATATTGTCCAAATTGATTAGACCTATTTGCAATTGGCCCTCCAGCAGGGAAAGCATCACAATGGAGAATGACCCCATTCGCCGATGATGAATTCCCCCTGACATGCCGCTAGTAACCCTCTTGCTTCTCCTTGTCTGTGCAAGGCTTTCATGGCAACATAATGATAGCGATGGCGGAGTCACATTGTTAGTGTGGGTTCTGGGTTGAGCAGAAATTAGGCAGAAAAGCCCTTCAATGTTGCCTGGGCACAGAAAAAGAGAGAGACAGTGACGAAGTGCCAGCCTCTGCACAATCAAGATATGGGTGGCCTATCCACTGTGGACTACCAGTGCGTGTGTGTGTGTGTGTGTGTGTGGGACTGTGTGTGGGACTGTGTGTGTATGGGACTGTGTGTGTGGGGGACTGTGTGTGTGTGTGTGAGAGAGAGTTTACGCAGGCCCCAAATCTAAGACAGTAAGAGAAGAGAGGAGGAGGAGGAAAAGAGCGAGGATGAAGGAAGGGGGCTACTTTGAAAGTCAGTTACATGGGTGGCCTAGCCACTCTGAAATGTGTGTACATGTTCGTGTGTGTATTTGTGAGTGTATGTGATTGTTTGTGTGTGTGTGTGTGCGTGCGTGCGTGCGTGCGTGTGTGTTGGGCACTGGACGCAAATCTAAAACAGTCCGAGAAAAAAAAGGGCAGAGATAGAGCGGAGGAGGAGGAGGAGGAGGAGGAGGAGGAAGAAGGTCGGGTGCTACTTTAGTTGTCAGCTACTGTAGGGAGAGTGAAGAGATGGATGCCTCGTAGAGACTCGGCTGACAAGTGCGTCGGAGTACACTTGCATTTTCACCCGCGTGGAGTGTTTCACGTGTGGTTTGGCCTGGCAGCCTCGTTTAGCAGTGAGCTGTGGTTCACTTACATACAGGGGTGGGCTGTGCTTCACCTACATACAGGGGTGGTCTGGAAGTCAAACAGACGACTGACCCTGATCTAGTGGTTTGTTGTTCTGCAGGCGCACAGCCAGCCCATGTTCATGTCTCCTTGTTGCAACACAAAAGGCTAGGGCGTCACATTCGCCGTGTGGCGCGACAGTCATGCTAACAATCCTCTGGACTTGGCTCGTTTTGTTCCAAATCGGTTGAAACTGTAGAACTTTAAAGGGGTTAAAAGAGAGAGAATAGAGGCAGTTATTCTCCAATTGCCGTGACGACGGGTAAAAACGAATCAGTGAGCGGTTGGCAGAATGATAACTCACTAAGCTGTCATCTGTGGCTCTCAATGGACTGTTGACAAATATATCCCCATCTGTCTCTTTTTACTCACTCTGACACTCATTTTCACACACACACACACACACACACACACACACACTCTCTCTCTCTCTCTCTCTCTCTCTCCCGCCCACGTTTTCTCTCTCTTTTCCTCTCTTTCTCTCTCCTTAGGTCCCTGCCTACAGGATATCACAGGATTCGTTCCTCAGCTAATTGTCAGTCTTTCAGATGCCATTTAATGCTCAATGTCCACACCTTTGTCATCCTTTCTTTCCTCACCATCCCTTGTTTAATCTCTAACATCCATTACTTTATCATTTCAGTGATTTATGGATTGTCACGACTGTACAAAAGCACAATATTGCTAAAGCAGCATTACTGCAAATATAAATCGCAAGATAAATACGTCATATAAAACATTACAAATACAAAGCCTGAGCATAAGTATAATATACGTTTGAAAACATGAAAATATCTCGTTGTTTTTTTTTTTTCTTTCAGGGAAACTGTTTGGGAAGCGGCTGATGCAGGCCCAGCGATACATCCTGTCACGCAGGTCCTGGTTGAGGATGGTGCCTACCGAGAACTGTGATATCCTCATGACTTTCCCAGGTGACTCCCCCCATTCCTCCAACCATTCCTCCTCCCCCCTCCCTCCCCCGCTATAACCTCCCTCCCCCTCGACCTGCCCAAGCCATTCCATCACTGGAGGGAACACGGGGTAGTGTAGTGGAGCACCCAGGGGGCAGTCTGCCAAGGCCTCAGACCCACAGAGAGCGCTCAGAGACCATTAGACTTCATCATCGTTTAAGCACTCAGGGGCTGACACTGTGTATAGTATAGCAGGGCCGGTTCACCGGGACAGGACCAGCATTTTATTGACTGATGAAATGTAATCAGACTTTATTGATGAAATGTGATTTTGAATTGTAGCTCTCTGCTTATCACCTGTGGTGTATATTGATGGCATTGAAATATTGTTTGGGTCATTTCTGTGCTTGCCTATGTGAACGGATGGCAGGAGGAGAATTTCGGTTAGTTGTTGTCTTGGCAAAACGGTTGATGTCCCCTCTCTCTGCGTGTATATCGGTGGCCGGCAGTTTGAACATACTGGCACTGTCATTTGTTTGGATTGACCTTTCTCTGTGTCTGCCCTCCTATTGCTTTCTGTTCCATGATCCTGCCAGCTTACCGGACCCTGCCTTCTTTGGTTATTTGATTTGATCAGATTGATCACTTGTTGGTTGTGTTCCAGGGCTGAGTGCTGCAGCAATGTCTAAGAAAAACAAACGTACAACTTTTAGGGACGTTGATTGAACTGTCACGTTAAAACAATTAGCTACATGTTAATAACATAACAATAAAATTGTTTTATATAGTTAGGGGTTGAGAATCAACATTAAAAAAATGACCAAGAACAAAAACAAATACAAGATGAATGTAGAAAAAAACCTGTTTTATTTATACAATTTGTTGATCTTTGACACTTTGCTGCCTTCATTTAGATTCCATAGATGACCACACAATGCTATGGGTTCTCAATCAAATCCGGGTTGGAATCCCACAAGTCAGCATCCAGATTCGACAGCACAAACACACGATGTGCTACGCATTCTTTATCACGACATCTTTTGAGAAGTAGGTTTTAAAACCTGGGCGGCACTATCGTCTACGTGTTTGTGTCTTGGTGTGTGTGTGTGAGAGAGAGAGACAGAGAGAATGTGAGTGAGTGAAATAAATACTGAGAGATTAAGAGAGAGAGAGAGAGGGAAAAATGAAGACATGGCGATTGATGGAGGATAAAGGCTTGTGTGTCCTCACTGTTATGAATTATTCAGCGCAGATGTTGACCTGGTAGTATTTCATCCTCAGCTTAGAAACAGTGGAGAACATATTAAAGTAAAGCCTCTGGCCAGTAATTAGGCTTCACAACCTATACACACATTGTGGTTAGTGTAAGTGTGTGTGTGTGTGTGTGTGTGTGTCTTTAAATGTGCATGCTAATAGATTTGCACACTGTACTTAGAATACCATTTGTACTCTAACCTCAGTGCTGTTTTTAATACCCTGTGTATCGACCCACTCCTGCGGTCGTCAGCTTGCTGCGTGGGGCTGAACAGATGGGCATGCACAAGGCGGTCAAACCACAGTATGGGGGCGGAACGCGCAGGTTTTCCTGTGAGGAGGACAACATCTATGAGAACATTGAGAGCGAGCTCTGCTTTTTTACCTCACAGGTTAGCAGTAGTTAATGTATGGGGATGGCCCCCTGTCTTCCCACTCAGCCACATGTGAAGCCTCTTTAGATGATTTTTATTGGCGGTTTGTACAATTTTGTTGTAGAATTTTAATAGTAAAGAAAAATAAAATGTTGGAAACGTTACGTTTGCTCGGAGAGTTCTATTTACAAATGCACCAAGATACAGACACCAACACATAGGGTTTATTGTATTTTTTTTACAGTGTATACGTGTAAGTTGTTTTTTTTCCACAACATTATTGACATTTATGTCCCCGTTTTCACTAGGAGCGTCAGAGCATCATCAAGTACTGGCTGGACAACTTACGAGCCAAGCAAGGGGAGGTTCTTCACAACGTGCACTTCCTGGAAGGCCAGCCAATTAGTACGCAGAGATTTCCTGCTTCCAGGTTTTTTCTCCGGTTTAAGAAAAAAAACTCTTGCCAAGAAAGTTCTGTAAATATTGACACTGAAACAATAGATTGATTGTGTGTGTGCAGGTTTGGGGAGGGGGGGGGTGTTTGTGTGTCTCATGTGTATTTAGGTTACAGTATGAGGCGTCTGTGTGCGTTTTTTACCACGATTGCAGGTGATTTGTTGTCATCCTGTTCCTGTGCATATATGTAGCCTAACGGCC
The DNA here is from genome assembly GCA_036023535.2 of Galaxias brevipinnis. NCBI lineage: Eukaryota > Metazoa > Chordata > Actinopteri > Galaxiiformes > Galaxiidae > Galaxias > Galaxias brevipinnis. Next base: position 2,162 of record JAVQIZ010094233.1, on the reverse strand, counting down.
TCTTTATGTATGTCTCTGAACCTCTCCCAGTTCCAGAGCTGATTGCTCGGAAGGTGGTCCATCAGATGTTTCCCCTCCATGAGCAGAGAATCCTCAGCCAGCTGATGACCTCGTGGGTCCAGGCAGTCTGCGAGAGGCAACCACTGGGTGAGCCTGCAGGAAGCAACACATTATGTTACATTAAGTACTATATATGTATATATATATATTTAATATAAATATATATAAGTATATATTTAAACAGGGTATTGTGAAAAGAATGAAAAGAAATCATGTTTGAATATATGTACATAGATATATATTCAAACATGATTTCTTTTCATAATGCACTCCATTTGTGCACTTTGTCATAGTGTATCATAAAACCTTTGCCATAAACGTGATCAAAATGTGTGGCATGTGAATCTAGACGTTTTGTGTTACTAGGACTATGTTGTTGTGACTCTCCGTCTGTGTCCTCTCCCCACCTGTGTCATTGCCGTTCAGATGATATCTGTGACTACTTTGGGGTGAAGATTGGCATGTACTTTGCCTGGCTGGGATTCTATACCAACTCCATGCTCTACCCTGCCGTCATTGGCTTTCTGCTGTGGATCTTAGCTGAGGCAGATCAAGTAAGCACAGGCAAAGCATGTTAGCATTTGTTAACTCATATAACGCAAGTACATGGTAAAATAGAAATAAATCGATTCGAAATCATAGGTTTGCAACAGTTAGCTTCCTTATATCATGCATCCCCCTGTTAGATGTGCTATTTAGTGACTGGGAATGGATTGAATGCAAGTCAGCTGTAAACAGATTAAATATAATTAACTTCAACAAAAAAATGCATAGGCTACCTTTCATTCATTCATATTGGAGGCATATTCACACAAAAAAGAAACATGACGTCAACATAAATAAAGATAAGTTATGTCTGTGAATCTAAGGATTTACATACAGTAAAATCTTATCTCCGGCCTCCCTACAGACCAGCCAGGATATCTGCTGCGTGGTGTTTGCCCTCTTCAACGTGGTGTGGGCCACGCTGTTCCTGGAGCGCTGGAAAAGGAGGGAGGCCGAACTGGCTTACAGGTGGGGCACCCTGGACACGCCCACCGAGTCCCTGGAGGAACCGAGGCCCCAGTTTAGGGTGAGTCAAAGGGCGGGGGAGGGGGGTTGGGGGCTTCATCCACTGGAGCCTTTTCTCTGATGCCAGTGGAGTGTAGTGTTATTATGCCCACATAAAAGAAGATGCAGAATGCCAATTGTGTCTGCTCTTTCAGAATAGGATTTGTGATCCAGTTGGTCAGATATGACTATACTGCCACCTATTGATATGGGTACCCAGCCGTTTTGATATCCAGTTATGTCAACGACTACACCAGTATGCATGGCATGCTATGCGGTTTGCTCTACTGTTCATATGCCATTGGTTACTTCACATAGACAGTTGCGTAATCACATTAGGCATGTCGATGATGGTTGTGTGAGTCAACGTTTATACACCTACTTCATCCACTTTGGTAGACTCTTCTTTTAATGCTAAAAGCTCAGAATGTGCTCGGTTAATAACCTCCCTCTTGACACTCCTCAGTAGTGATTCACTCAGTGGAGCAGAACGTGAACCCCGACCACACACGTTTACAAAAGCACACTTTTTACAATCAACTACTTCGTCAACTCTGAACCTTTCTTTGTCTCCTCAATTTTTCCTCCCCCGTTTTTTACTCTCCTGTCTTTTAAAAAAAATGTGTTTTAATTCTATTTCTGTAAACAAACAGTTAGCAGTTGTGTTTTTTTATGCTTTTTTTATACGTCTAGAGTGCAGTAAACTATCAGCAGGCTTGCGTAACTCTACACTCACCCACGGTAAAAGTGTGTCTGAACCGGTCATGGGTAATGGACAGCAGCATGTGAGTTCTTTAAGAACGGGGGAGGAGTTCATTCACAGCTCAAACCCCCCCCCCCCCCCTCCCCTCCCCCCATAGATCCCCAAACTAAGTCTAATGTGGGGGGGGGGGGGGTCACAGGACCAGGGGGGTCTGGTCTGTGTGTGTGGAGAGGTTGTCACCAGGGTTGTCACAATGTCAGGGCCCGCTAATGGACCAGCTCCCATCTACACACACACACACACACACACACACACACACACACACACACACACACACACACACACACAC
>JAVQIZ010094199.1:0-12296 GCA_036023535.2 Galaxias brevipinnis | reverse complement strand
CACACACACACAAACACACACACACACACACACACACACACACACACACACACACACACACACACACACACACACACACAACGTTAGTGTGACCAGACCATCACAAACATCAAGACACGCAGGCTTGAGACAATGCCAGCAATTACAATTCTGATCATATGAATCACTTAACTTGCACAAATATGTACAAACACCATCAGTAGGCACTTACAATTGAAGGATAGCACAGAGTGCATCAAATCAGAAAATAGATAGCTTAGTAGTGGTGACCTTTGCTAATGATCAAATCTGTGACCTACAAACACAGCCAAACAAACATCAAACTAGGATTGAGTTCAGTCAAACCATTGTGTGCCCCTTCATTTGGCATTAAACTGCAAACCTTTTCAACTCAAACGGTGGCCAGAAATTCCCCTAAAAATAAAACTTCCCCCACAAGTTCTGCCACTTAGCAATCAGTTTGTGTTTTGGATGGCTTAATGGAGCCGGAAGCTAGACTTTATTTTTCTTTTGCCCAGGCCAATATTTGCAAAGTAAACACCATCCGGCTTTCCCTGCCATAGTGGAGAGAGGTTATTTAATGCTTGTGCTTTATTTGCATGTATTTGGTGCTAAAATGGTGCTTTGATGATGCAACTGACAAGCACAAATTTTCTGTTAAATGTAACAAAGTAGTATTTTTCTCTCTCTCTGCTTTACACACTATCAGTCTGCTAACATACATGTTTGTTCATTTTTACATTTTGTATTTCTCTGTGTGGATAGCAAACAACTTCAGTCATTCATTTTGATTTTAAGTGTATGTGTGTGAGTTCATGCACAAGCATGTCTGCATATTGACCCACAGGGAGTTAAGTGTGATCTTTGTCTCTGCCAGTGTGGTGTGAGAGTGTCTTGGCTGCACTCACAGATATGTTTGTCACTTTCTCCCTTTTACATTTCCCTCTGTGATTGCAAACAACTCCAGTCATTTCTTTAAGTACCAGTTAATACACTTGGTTTATTGTCTGAGTAATGTTGTTGGTCCTTTGGACTGGTTTATATGGTTAACTTATGTGAAATCTCCTCTGAGAATGTGTCCAGCCAGTCAATGTGTGGGTATGTTCACTCTGGCATGGCGTTTTTATGTGTGGGGGTTTGGTTCTGTTGTGACATATTATTTCACGGCAGGTGGCCATTCACAGAGTGGACGGACCATACACTGGAAGGAGTGTTTCATCATGTATATTTGATGTTTTATTCAGTCCAAATGACTGTGGGCAGATATTATATCAACCAACATAAGAAAAACAACCAGTTCCACATTTGCAATCGTGATGAGTAATATATATCAAACAATAGACAGGTTTTGTTTCTCTGCAGAGAACATTCTGCCCTCACGATGTGGTACTTTGTTTTGCATAGAAAAACAGAATGTGTTTGCCTGGAGTATGAGAGGACTGTGACTAGCAGGAGTTAACATGGATGTGTTGGAGAGGGTGTTGTGTGTCTAATAATAAGATGCACGTGTGAGTGTGCTCACATCAGCATGTGTGCGTACATGAACAGGCATGTGTGCATATTGACGTCCGGGGTGTAAAGTGTGTTCTTTGTCTCAGCCGGGGTGTCACTTGGGCATCTTGGCTGCGCTGCATGGGTGGCTTCCTAGCCCCTGTGGCTGGGATAGGGATTCTCACCCTGCTGAACCTGGTCAGACAACAGGTACTGAGATGTAGTTTACCCGCCAGCCTAATGGAGCTGAAATAAGCAGGCCCTGAGCTGGTGCCGGGCTTGTCTCTCCCATCATGTCATAGTTAGCCTTGTGGCCCCTCTGTTTCACTGAGCTCACAGTGCTGACCCCAACAGGAAACCAGGGCTTCCCAACAGCCTCTGGTGTTCAGGCGTATCGAATAGTTGTAGTCAGAATATGTACATAATTATATTATATTTATATTTTACCTACATTTTGTTGGTTTTATTTGGTTTAGGTGTAATTCAAAATGTGTGGAATGGGACCTCTTTCTTACTTGATCACCCTAAATCAGACTGCACATGCCCATAGGATAGAAAAAACTGCTACTATCACAATTGTTACTGATCCTGTATGAGGTCTAACAATCCCAAATGCGTAATATTGCTTAATTACAATTATAGCAATGATCGTTTATGTACAATATGATATTATTTACTAACCTTTGATATATATTTTCGCAGATGTGACACTGTGTGGGTGCAAATATGCCAACTGAGAGTGATGTGGTCAACAGCCTTTGACACAACCATTACCCAGTGTTTGCTAGCAATTCAAACAACTGGGCCAAATGCCAAATCCACAGTATTATCCCACACCTGTATGTCATTTCACTGATGACACAATTCAACTCCTGTCAAAGATGAGAGGGTCCTTGGTAGAGCTGGGGGTTACAGCTGTGACAGGGATGAAGTGGTGAAATTCACTGGCTTGACAGATGGGTAGAGGGTAGGCCTCCCAATCACGGCACACTTTAATAGTCATCAGGGTTGCCTGTCATTCTAGCTGTCAATCCCTTGACACACATGTGTTGGCTATTGAAGTGCATCTATGACCATACAATGGTCATTGTGTGTGAGTTATCCCTCCGGTGACCCCTAAATGGCACCCACATGCTATACGCCCCAACTTCTGAGGTCAGAGGCAGCCAGTGGGTTTCCTGTCAACGTGTGATATTTGTGTGAATGCTTTCACACATTACTTTCGAACAAAGATACATTTTGGATCAAGTTGAAGGTTTACTTGCATTTTCATATTCCGCTTCTTGTCCACACCACAAACACGAAGCCCAGCAAAATTGTAAATCCTGCTTCACAATCAAAAACTAGTATTACATCAAAGCAGCTTAATTTAACAGTTTGTTGTGGTTTAAAAACCTCTGTGGTAATACATTTGAACATGTCTCATGTTAGCAAAGGCTTGGAGAGATGGTCTCTCTTGACCCAATGTATGAGTCATCTGAGACAATTGGCATGAAGTGGTGATTTCTGTGTATGCCTTAAGAGCTCTTCCAGACAAATGATTGGCTCTTTTGACAGCTCCACCGAGCGAGTTTTCAGACACAGACGATTGATAGTTTATCTTGGAACAACTTAAAAGCTTCTTAGAAAAATATTCACGAATACAAAACAAGGTTGTTAGAAACCCTGAGTCCCTATTTTAAACTACCCCCTGACGAGCGCCCATTTTGGGATTTGGTTGTTACTTAGGTTGTCAAGCCAGGAATGTGTCCGTGTCTAAAATGCAAGATTGTCAGAACAATTTGAAAGTGAACTTTTGCTATAGGTGTGTTGTTGAAAGAAACAACACATCTAATATTCATATGTTCTGACTTTTAAGACACTGGAAAATGTAATATACGTTTTAGACATCTTAAGTTGCTGGTTACTTCTACTACTATCCCATAGTGGGCATACTGGAAAGGTTGACATCTTTGAAGTGTATACTTTATGCTAACTACAATAAGTGTAAGCATTGAACTGTTTTACTCTTGTGGGTACAGTCAATGATACTAGTAATAATTCCAACAAGTACATTAGCACCAACCCTAACCCACATCTATCATTTGTATTTTGTCACCTGGTTTTAGAGACAAAACATTTAGTTTCAGAAATGTATGGAATATTTGAAAAATAAAAATTAGATTTCAGAACAACTGAAATGCCAGTATTCTACACTGTTGGAACACAAAACCGGTTTTCTTTGCCTCGTATAAACAGCTATACTGATGGTGTAAGGGAATTTACTGAACTAGCTGTTCTTAATATATGAATGTAGCATGTATTAAAAACAAGGACACACAATGATGAAGAAAATGTGAAAGGAGCCACACGCTCACTTTAAGCTTTCTGAAACACATGTAAGTGGATCAAACACATGTAAGTGGATCAAAATGACCAAATAACCACACTGAAAAAATTGCTTGTATAATTTACTTGATAAAACCTTCCACCATTTGCACCAGTACTTTTAAAGTAATTTTTACTGCTGTAATATCAAGTACAACTCACTTGCCAGAACTAAGTAAAATGTAGTAACTCCCCGGAGTTCAACAGACCTCAACATGACATATGGACAGGACAGACTAGTCATTTACTGACGACAGTTGATATCAAAGCCAAAGTGAGGGGATAAACCCAGTCTACAGTACCCCTATTCTAACAAAGTGCAATAACTGACAGAGCTTGATTAATGATGTCTGCCAGTGTGGCGACCCTGAAACGAGTGCCATCTAGGCCTTCAGTGATTTAACCTGTAAACATGATCCTTCCTGTGTGCCCTTTGCCATACACACACACACACACGCACGCACACACACACACACACACACACACACACACACACACACACACACACAGAGAGACTTGCAGTGAGTCCAGCTGCACGCCACAGGACTGAGGCTAGCCCGGGGTGACAGGCAGAGGCTAAGCATACCACATGATGGCATATTTCACTCGCAATGAGCAAAGGACATACTGGGGGGATAAAACGATAGCGTTACATCAAACTAACTTAGCCTTGTGCTCAGGAGCTAGACCAGAGCAGATGTTTCTAATTAGGGGCCAAATAGGAGTGGGGCTTGGGTGGGAGGAGGTGAGGGCCGGTCACCCTCCAAACGTCTTTCCAAGATGTCATCCCGCAATCTGAGAACCATCAACTGTGTCAGCAGGGGTGGCAGGTGAGGGCCACATGTTTTCTCCAGACTGTCTCTGGCTGTGAGTGTGGATGATTGTTTGAGTGGGAGAAAAGGCTAAGGTGTGTGTGTGTGTGTGTGTGTGTGTGTGTGTGTGTGTGTGTGTGCAAGTGCGTGTGCGTGTGTGTGTGTCTGTGTGTGAGTGTGTGTGTGTGCATGTGCATGTGTGTGTGAGTGTGAGTGTATGTGTGTGGGGGTGGGGGGGTTGGATTTATTGTGTTTGTATTCCGTACACACGATGACTGGACATTTGTGATTGAAAATGTACGTATGAGGTTGCATGTTGTGTGTCTGAATGTGCTTCTCTACTAGTCTGTAGATATTCCTGGACTGCAGGTAGCAGCCTAACCTATGACTGGCACAAACAGCGTGATTGGCCCTGCGGCCTCCCACAGATTACTCTGAAACAATGGCATGTGGCTGCAGTAATGGCCCTCTGTGGGTGAAGGCCAGTGTGTGCAGAAACATACGATGCCCATTGTCCTCCGCCCCGCTCACTGGAACGCTACGGCCACCATCTCTCTCTGAAGCTATTTGTTTACTGGAACACTACGGCCACGGTCTCTCTGAAGCTATTTGTTTCCACTTTACCTCTTATGATGATGTTTTCAAAGGCCTGTCAATCTCTGGTGCCCGTGCTGCTCGCCTAGCAACAAGGGAGCAAGGGAAGGTTCATTTCAAAGGGCTGGCGAGAGACTTCGGAGTGGTCGAAATGAGGAATCCTTTTAAAAAGTGAAACTTGTTTGTTAATTTCATGTCAGTTCTTGTTCCAGGGTGAGGATTGAAGCGGTTGTGCCAGGCTGCCAGGCATGGACGATATGTGATTTAATGGATTCGCCCCTCCGCTCACTCTGCTCTGCTTGTCTCGCACTGTGACTGACTAACAACAAGGCGAGGCAACCTAAATGCCACTTAATCTGGAATGATTTATATGAATCATCCCACTTTTCCCTCTCTCTACCTCCTCGTCCTCCATGGCAGGATTTATGGCTATGCCGACTCAAATCCCTGGCCGCTTCCATTCTGGTCTTGGATTGCAGTGTGAAGTTACATGTAGATCAGGCCTAACTGAATGACTTGTCGTAGGCTGATTGGTGTGCTGATGGCTGCATGCAGGGATGTGAGCTATACCCGACACTCTGAGGCCCTATTAGCACTTCTAGTGAAGCAGGATTATACTATTTCTACTAGTATACTATTCCAATAGTTTTACATTACTTTGGTATATAGATTTTGAAGCTGATTCAACTAGGTCTGCGATATCATCCCTTCACTGTAGTGAGCGTACATTTTGCTTTGGTTTTCAGCTGCACGTGCACAACCTGTCTTTAAAATCCCTCCACTTCCCCAAACAGCGTCCAAATCCCAACTAGACACACAGACACATTCCCACTGACAGTACTCCTCCTCCAGACTCTTAAGCTGGCTAATCCTACACACACACACACACACACACACACACACACACACACACACGAACACACAGACCACAACCCTACCTGCAGAATGATGTTATACTCAGTTGCTATGAGCTGTTAAATTTCTGCCAAATTTTATTTCGATACACTTAAGAGAAAGCATTCGAATATTCTGGTTGGTGTGCTACCTTTTTATCCAACACCATCGAAAACATATATAAGCCAAAACAATGTGCAAACCCCAGCTTCTTAAAGCACTTACATGCAGTTCACTGACTGTGGACCAATATGATTACATTGGAACACTTCTGTCAGAACAACAGACTCCAAAGAGAGCACATAATGGACTTAGGTGAGAGGAAGCCTGTTTACGGGAATGCACCAGGAGCATTAGCAAATGACCAGTGACTCAAAGCCAGGAAGAGAGCTGTGTATTCAATCATACACACTCACACACGCACACACACACACATAATGTGATGAGGACACACAATGACTAACTTGCCCTTACCCTAACCCTAACTATCACCTTTACCCTAACCTTAACCAAGCCTAAATCGAACCATAATCTTTTAAATACTGTCATAACTGAGTTATTTGGTCCTCACAAGTCAAAAATGTCCTCACATAGTGAAAACGCCCTAATATAGTAGTACAAGGACACACACGCACACCCGTGATTTAGGTAAGGCTGATACAGAGACACTAAAATTGCCACCTCTTACAGAATTATGGCAAAGCCCACATACACTCTAACAGGAACTGGAGAGACAGGGTACTGGAGTGTGAGGAAAAGCTACGCTAAGGAGCCACTGGGATAAACACATAGCCATGCACAATTCCATGGCTCCAGGCTGTGCTTTCTGAAAACCAACAGTCAGGAGATTCTATAATAAGATCATCCCTTCCCCAGTTTGAAGCATTTTTTCCTCGGACTTATTTTGCTACCTTTTCAGGCAGTTCTGCTGTCGCCCTGGCACTTGTCGGAAAAAAGAAACCTCTGCGTAGGGCTTTCCGGGGCCACGGCCTTCACCAGAAATGGGACATCTGGTATGAAGTGACGGCCGGGGAATGCTGGGAGTTTGTGCTGACCTGGCGCGTTGGTGGTTGTTGTCGTTGTCTGTCCCTTGAAGAGGGTTGGTGGAGATGCTGTATCTGGGTCACAGGAAGTGCAGTGGCTGCCTCTGCCGTGTTCAAACATAGTGCCAAACAATACTACGGAGAGCACACACACAGACTTTTTCTTTGACACTTCCATGGGGACTAACAAACTGTAATGATCTGTCTATCAGTGTGTCACTCAAGCACATCTCTTACTCATACACCTTTACAATCACCTGATTGTCGAAGAAAGCAAAGGCCTTTTTAAACCCATTAAAAGTGGGGAAACAATGTCGTGCAGGCTAATGTGACAAGTCATGTTGGTTAACAAGCTGTCAAATGGTGCTCACAAGTGTATTTTTGTCCAACCTACCTTCTGCCAGAGGTGTAAACGACTGCACTGAGGTGGAAACATGTCAAAGCCTTCATGCAGCGCCAGCCGTCGAGGCAGAGAACAAAGGGGGTTATATTTAACCCAACACATTAGTGGAAACAAGTGGAAACAGAAGCCCATTTCTGCACAGCAGACAGAGCACACTACCGGTTTGGTGTGTCAGATGTCCGTTTACAACCTCAACACACGCACTTGGGTCGTGCCTTCGCCGCGCGGCATATCTTACAGGTACCGTTTAACAAACCAGCCCTGATCCCCACGGATGACACGCTCTGTCACAAAGCGTTAGCGCTGAAGCACGCTCTGGAGGTGGCCCCGGGAGAAATGGAGCGCACAGAGGGAGAATGAGAGAAGGCACTTTCTCATTGATTGCAATCAGGGAGAGAGTTGTGAGAGACGGTGGAGAGGAGGGGGACACAGGGGGGTTTGTGGGGACTGCCACTGTTTGAAGTGGAGAAGAGACGCACGGGGGGGGGGGACAATAATCAGAGGATGTGCCTGCTGAAGACAAAGGGAGCTGTGATTACTCATTAGTGGTGGCGAGGGCGACGGAGGTGGGATGGTGGCGCTGACAGAACAGCCTGATTGAGTTATTTCCCAACGTGGCTGGAGACCAGTGGAGAGCTGGTCCTGCTCAGGTGGCCCCAACCATCATATCACACACACGCACATAAAGTCACACACGGAGCACACATGTGCGCACACATACACACACAACGAGACACAACGACACACAACACTAAGACAGTAGATTACCCTCTGCTGGCAAGAACGAGAACTGCTGTTATATTGAGGGATAGATTTTACGATACAAATAACTAAAGATCAACAAAATCAAAACTGCAATTGAGAGAAAGTTGTTTGTAAAAGTCTGTTTTTCAGTATTAATAGCATTACTGTTGTTTTTGAAAACCCTCACTTCTTAATTTAATTTTAACCACGCTTACAGATTCACCTGGAAATCTATAATAACCGCACAGGTTCGTATGTTGGGTGTAAAGTCTGTGTATAGAAAGTCAGCTGAAGTATCCCTTTAAAAGTGCCAAGGCCATTTACATGTCATAGACAAATCGCTGCTGCGGCCCAGTGTTAGCGGATAGAGCTCATTACCTGATAAGAAAACAAAGCAATGGACCTGATCCCCGGGCAGCACGGAGGAGCCACCTAACACCTTTGACGGAGTGCCTGTCACGCCCGACGGCCACCGGTAAATTTTGAGGGAGGGAGCGGGAGAGAGGGAGGGAGAGAGCGAAGGAGAGGGAGAGGAAGAGGGAGAGAGACAGAGTAGTGCAGAGTAGAGGGGAAGGCCATGCCTCAGAGGTGGTGGGGTGTGGTGCTTCAGGCTCTGATAGAGGGGGTCCTGTGGTCTGACAGTGACAAACGGTGTCGTGAAACGAGATTGATGGGGAGGTCATCAGTACGCCCACCTCCACAGATTGAAGTGATCTCTCTACCTGGTCACCTCTCTTTCTCTTTCATATATCTCTCATACTCATCCTTCTCTCTCTCTCTGCCTACAGTTATTGTTGCATTGTTACATATTTTTACACTGTCTCCTTCTCTATCTCCCTCTCCGTCCTTCAGTCCATTCCAAGCCTACCTCTTTGCTCTTTAACCTTATCCCTAACCCTAACCTGAGTAAGAGAGTGCGCTCTGTACGAGTTCTGCACAGATACCGCAGGTCATGTTGTGAGCCCTGTGGGTCATCGAGGCTGTACCTGGGGCATGTGCGGAACACTCGTCTCTGATTGACGCTCCTGGAGCGGTCGTGACGGGGGACTAGCGTTGGTGGGACCTGGGCCAGGGTGAAGGAGGGGGGTGACCCATGCTGAGTTCCCCCCTCCGAGGAGTCGAGGCAACACCAACGCGCTCACACACACTTACTCAGACACAAACGCAGGCGGACTTTCAGCTGCCGAATCCTTCTGTGTATTCAGCAGAAGAGGGGAGGCTCTGTCATCCCTCTGCTCAGCGTTTGGACTCCTAGACAGGGAGGGGAATCGAAACGAGCTGCCACAGTGGGCAGTGGAAGGTGGGGATGGGAAAAAGGGCAGAGGTGACGACGTAGGGATCCAGAAAGATGAGGAGGGAGAAAACCGATTTAAAAATCCTACCCAAACAAAAACAAAAGACGTTGGTGTGTTGAAACGGCACACAACTCTGAGAGTCTGTGAGTCCATTTCACTCACCTTAACGACGTGAACAGATGGAGGCTCTGAGGGTGAGAGAGAGGAAGAGAGAGCCAAATGATGAGTGACAGAAAAGGTGAGGCTGATGTCAGTGACAAAGAGATGAGCAGCGGGGTAAAGACTCAGCGCGAGAAGAAAGGGAAGGAATGAGGGAGGGAGGGAGGGGAGTAAAGCGGAGTGATGACAAGGGAGAGAGAGAACCTCATAGAGAAAAGACTGCTTGTCAGTTGACCTTAGCTAGCAAAACCCAAGGTTCAGCTGATTGCCTTATTTCCCTCTCTTTCTCCCTGTCACTCACCCCCACACCCCTGCTGGAGAGGCGTGCCAAAATGGGATGAAAGAAAGGCCTGAGTGCTTGTGACACGACATTCGACACCGTCAACTCCAAACCCATTCCCCTGTCACACAGGCTGCCTGCTGGGTAAATTGCTGTAATTTGAGTTACGGCTTCTCACAGACACCCGAGGGTGGGGGTCTTATTTATTCATTTATTTCCAGCTTCAGGCAAGCCATCGCTCTATGACCAGCGTCTTCGTGCTCCGCCTTTTCTCCATGAACAGAACAAGCAGGTGCTAACTGGTCTTCCCACTTACTCAATCTCTTTTGAGTATCTTTTGTGGGTTTAAATGTGAACTCTGTGTGTTGTCAGCTGCTTCTCTGTGAGATTTAACTGAGCAGACAAGTGTGTTTGAGGAAAATGTGTGTTTAGGCTTGATTCATAATGTTCTTTAAAGACAATCTGCCCTTCATAGTTTCTGTCATTGACAGTGGACAAACTGACAACTGACTGGCACCTACTCATAGAGCCATTCTCTCTAAAGTGCCTTTACTTTCCCCTACCAGGGTTATTCTTAGGCATACGCTACTGATAATAACTTTTACGGAGAAAAACCAAACGTTGCAAAATATTTTTTTTAAGCGTACACATGGCTTGCCCAACAAAGTGGAATAGAGAACCAGCACTGGCAGCAGTGAAGAGTTGCCCCAGCCAGTGTGCAGAGAGTTTACCCGTAGTGTTCCGGTTCAGCTGGGCCTGCATGGGCTGCCCACGTGCCACAGCCATGTGTAGGGAGATATGAGGACCATGACCAAGCGACTGGAGGCAGCACCAAAGATGGTGCCTCTGAAATGAAGGCCTTTACTGCAGGCTATAGGAGACGTGTGGCAGAAGGCACAACTGGAACAAAGTCCTGAGGTGGGGTAACTTCTGGAGCAGCAGCTTCGGTTTAGACAACAACTGTGGCATTTGAAGTATGTGTTTCGCACAGGTAAATATTAATGTAGGCCTTATGAAAATTAGAAATGAATGTGCACACAAACAAACACAGACACACTCAAACACTAAACTCTGCCACATGCATAAAAGAAGCAGACAATAAAATATTTAGATTGATATTTTGCTACAAATTGTCCTTTTTGTGAAAAGATCCCTAGGAGCATTACATCACTACAATCATTCCAGTTTCCAAAAGACAGAAATTTCTATTTGTTATTTCAATGTAACATCTTTATCATCAAGGCATGGGTAAACTAACTTAGACTTCCAAAGCTATTATCAAAAATCGTGACAACTTTCTGCATTTCGATCAGCAAATAAAAGGGTACCTAATTTCCCAGGCATACAAAAAACACAAGTTACTACAGGAAATAGTTTTTAAGGCAAGAATTAATATGGTAAAAACACTGTTTATTAGGATAAGATTCTGATACATTTTATACACAATTGACTGTTAAAGCATAGGCTTTTACGTAACAGTATCCAGGCAATGACCTACAGTTTTATATTAGAGTTGTTGATAGAGTTCTTCTGAAAGAACTTTCAGAAAGGCAGTTGACAGTCAGCTGTCTCTGAGCTGATGATCAGCTCTAACTAATGTGCTAGACTCCTTGTCAAAAGTAAATCGTCCAACTAAAGTGTTGTAGAATTATGATTTTTTTGGTTAGGAAAAGAACGTCTTAATATTACTGCCTAAAGAAACTTGAATGAATAAGGCAAACAATGAGAAACACATTTTTCAACGCCTTCTCCTGTGGTCATGTTCCTCTTGATTCTTTTTATCCACCTATGTTTTTAGCGTTGTCCACCACAATTCTATCCTTCACAAGCCTGGAACATGTCTTATGTATCATAATGTTAAACATCCAAGGAAGGCTCTGATAGTTTCTCATATTATTCTAGAGAGTAGAAGTCTCCAACACGCGGCAAACGGAATAAGCTGCCACAGAACAATAAAGACCTCTTGAGTTTGTTATTTATTGGCTTTAATAATAACTTTAATTTAAGAGCGCCTTTCTAAAATCCAAGGACACTTTACAATGCATATTAAAATCAGTAGGCAACAACAATAAGAAGAGGTTAGGAGGAGCTAAAAGCCTGACAGAACATATATGTTTTAAGAAGTTTTTAAAAAAGTGTCCAGGGACTCTGCGTTACGGATCTCAAAGAGGAGGGTGTTCCAAATGATAGGGGCAGCCACACTGAATGCTCTGC
>JAVQIZ010094181.1:0-13024 GCA_036023535.2 Galaxias brevipinnis | reverse complement strand
GACGTGGAACAGGAGTCCATGAAGGTCTGGGCCACCACTGACAGACAGGCGTCCGTGATGCTGCTCTTGTGGATGTCGAACACAAACTGGGGGTTCTTGATCACGTTCACCCAGAAGCGTAAAGGAAGGCTGGAACAAAGCAAACGAATAAACATCGAAAGGAATATATCATATATAAAACCGTCAAGAGTCTGGAGAGTGAATTGTGTAAAATCATTAAGTTGTGCTCCCCAGCTTTTTAAGAAAAGGGTAGAACGAATGCGTGCGAGATCGACGGGCACAGCTTATTAAGTGTGAAGAGACACACGTGGCTCTGAAAAATCCCATTAAAAAAAAAGACCAAGCCGGTGAGGCGTATCCCATTCTCCCCACCAGTTGCTCTTCCAGGTGTGGCGGACATCCATGTCGTGGATGCCGTGCTTGTCGGCCTGCTCGTCCAGGAAGTCAAACATGTACTTGATGGCGAGGGGCAGGGCGGTGCCACGACACACGGTGCTGAACAGTGTCTCAAACAAATCGTCCACAAACTTCTGGAGCGTTCCCTGAGGAAACGAAACAAAGCAATATACAATGTAATGCAATACCATAAAATACAATACAATGCAATACAATACAATACAATACTATACCATACAATACCATAAAACACAATACCATACAATACAATACAATACAATACTATACCATACAATACAATACAATGCAATACCATACCATAAAATACAATACCATACAATACAATACAATGCAATAGAATACCAAACAATACTATACCATAAAATACTATACCATACAATGCAATAAAAATCAATACAATACTATACCATACAATACAATACAATACAATGCAATGCAATACAACACAATACTATACCATACCATACAATACAATACAATACAATGCAATACAATATAATGTAACATAACATAACATAACAATAATTAAATGTCACTGAGGCAATAAATAATGTATAGCAAATGTTACCTTGGTAGCCAGAAGTCTGGTGAGGTAGATCTCCGACACCATCTTGCTGCCCCGCTCGCCTTCTTTCTGGTCGCCGTGGTCGTGGTTCTTGACCAGGTGCCACACCTTGACCCCGCTCTCCATGTCCGGTGTCAACATGGGCACACGTGAGTGAGGGCTGTCTGGGCTGGTGGGGGTGGAGCGGAATGGCACGTCTACAGATGGAGAGAGTGTTGGGGGGGGGGGGGAGGAGGAGGTCAGAGCGGTGCATGTCGTTGGAAGACTTATGACGAGGACACTTTGACAGAGACCGTAATCGGCTCCTCAGCTCCTCCACCCTCCTCATCTTCTCATGTCAAAGCTTATGGAGTCTACGGCGCGGAAGATTCACAAAATTCCACGAAGAAATAACCCAGAATGGCGTTATTTAAATACACAGCCAACATCAGATAGGAGGAGGTGAGATTGTGCTATGACACCGCGTTCTATGTGGCTGTCGGGAGTCAGGACTCACCATATCGGCTGATGCTGCGTGGGAAGCTGGCGGAGCAGGGGATATTGAAGGATGACATCTGTTTAGGAACCAGAGCCACCACACAGCGCTCCGACACCTGCACCACAACACACACACACACACACACACACACACACCCACACCGACACACACACACGGACATAAACACACACACACAAGGTTAGTTAAGCTACGCTCTATTTACGATAGTCTCCATCATCCTTACTGCAAGGAACCGTTGTCCTGTCATGACTGTCTTTATCTGCTTGGCGCTGTCGTGTTTGCTCGCCGTGGCTCCCTAAGCTTTGCAGTGAGGCAGCTATTAAAGCCCAGGTTACCTGTGCTGAGGCTAAGCAGCAATCACCATCAACATTGCCTCTGTTCTGCAAAGCTATGCCAGCCAAGGGGAAACCACACGTGTCTTCTCCTCCCCCAGAAAAAGTCTAAAGAATTGGTATTTAATGAATATACCAATTGATGGCTGTGCTGCCAGCCATGTTGGAGCCAAGGGCCTATCTTATGGGATGGCAAAATGCAGGACTGTCTACAATCATCAGTTATCAACAGGCTGTGTGTGTGATTGGGAGACACCATCACAGTTGTACTTGCACAAAAACCAGCCACCACCTCAGACTTTGGGCTGTGTCAATTCACCCTGGTGTCATTGGGAGTAACCTTAATCGGTTATCATTTCATTAGGAAAATAGATAAAGCTCCTGACTCAGACTGGGCGAAAATGAGTTTGGGAAGCCAGCGGACCTGGTAGTGCATCAGCGTGTTGAGTCTCTTCCAGTCGCTCTCGATCTTGGTGGTGATGTCCTCGTCCTGCAGGACCACGCGCGCCGTCCGCCCCTGGCGCCACTCTGTAAGGCAGAGGTCAAAGGTTAGCCAACGGAAAACCCCCCGCTGTGAGCAGCATGGGTGCGTTTGATTTGATGGAATCGCCCCCTAAGGCTGGGCTCACAGTGGGGCTCCATATCACATTCTGTTAGAGGGAAAAGCCATACATCTGGCTCAACGTAAGCCTGGTACAGACCCTTCTGCTAGGTCCTTAGCATAAAAAAAATAATCATGTATTTCTGTTGAATAACGCCCAGTAAAAAGGGTATTGTTCTTGAATTAGTATACATAGATGTGTCCATTGGGACAATGGATTGGGTAACTCATAGACCCTGGGACTCTGTCTCTCACCCAGGTCCATGTCTCCCGCCCGGGGCCTCTGGGAGTACGGCATGTTCTTGTAGACGGCGTCCAGGATCTTCTCCTTCACCTGCGTGATAGTGTCGCAGTTGAGCGCCTTCACCGGGATCTCCGGGCTGTTCTCGTTGTCCGGGTTCACGCAGCTCAGTGTCTGAGGGGAGAGACAGAGAGAGAGAGAGAGAGAGAGAGAGAGAGAGAAAGAGAGAGCGAGAGAGGAAGAGGGGTGGGGATGGTGTGAGCGGCCCGGCGATCATTACCCTGTCCCTGTCCTTCCTCTGTAAACATGCTGGGTGGCGGGGAGAAATGTAATTTCACACCTCCAGCAGCAGAATGTAGGCTTCCTCGCCTTTTTTGGGGAGGACGGGAGGGGGGGACGGAGACGGGAGGGGAATCATGGAGGAAAATGAGACGTGGCCACTCAAACAGGCAGCCAGGGAAAGGGGAGACAGGCCACAGGTTTGTCATCTTGTCACTGGCTCTGGGCCTAAAGCATAAGGAGGGAAGGGGAGGGAGGGAGAGAGTGGGGGGCGATTCTGTCTCGCTCGCCTGCCTGAATTGCTACCCAAGTAGAACTGAGACGACAAATCATCACTGCAAAGAACCTCGGGACGCAGGGACATTTTCAGTCCTGCGCCGGTTGCCAGACAGGGCCGAGATGATCTAAAGTCAGCCTTCCACACGCACTTCACACGCGCGCATGCAAACCTGTTGCCTAGAAACCTTGACATAGTCGTCGCGGGGCAACAATTAATGTCAATGCACGTTTGATTATCGGCGACCGTCGGGACGGTCCGTTGAGTCCCTTTGGGAGGATGACTCACCAGGGTCTTGTACTCGATCTGCTGGCGGATGAGCTTGTCCTCGCTGAGGGAGTAGCGCGCCTCGCCGGTGATGGAGTCGATGGGGCCCTTCTCCATCTGCTGCTTGATGGCACAGTAGAGCATGAAGAGGGGCTCCCCGGCACACTCCTTCACCGGGGAAAAGAGAGACGAACGACGGGTGAGGGGGTCAAGAGAAACACAGAGAGAGAGAGAGAAATAGAATGAGAGACAGAAAAAAAAAAGAGATACAGAGAGAAACGTGAGCTTTTCCCACTGAGATCCAGTCGGTGGAGCGTGACTCGTCAAACATAATAAACTAAAGGCTTCTCGCTCAGCTCTGAAGGGTCAACGGAGCCGATCTAGTTGACCTCCGAGGGAAAATTAGCGCCGGCCATTGCTCATAACACACCGTCGATATCACACGCTCAAAAGACGACCACCATCCCAATCTACTACAGAGATCCATTTGGTATAGAATCAATATTAATCACTTCTAAAGCAGCCGGTAATGTATCACAGTGACATCTGCAGTGATGAGATCCCCCAAGCCATTAATATTACCTTGAGGAATTTGTGAAGTAAGAAGGCAAACCAATTTGTCAGCATCTTCTCCGCCACCGACTCTGTCCTGCAAGACAAGGGGAAAAACAGTGGAGCAAAGTCATTTATTAGGAAGTAGGCGATCTCCCACAGAGTGCTTGAGTGCCACAATGTTTCTTTCATGACTACGAGGCAGAGATAAATAAACAAGAAAGTGATGAGTTTGGGGGCGAAAGTAACATCCTACTGTGCACAGTCTCAGAGTAGCACGTTAAATGTCGTTGAGTGCTGTGCTCTATCAAGCCCTAAATGTGGGTCATGACACAATTGTGCAAGAGCCCAAAGACTCTGAAGTCCAGTTTTTGTCCCTTTCAATCCAGCTCCTCCTTGTGTAGTGTGTCGCGGTGTCGGTACTTATTGTATCAGTTACTCGGGCTAGACAAGCTTTTCACTTTGAAAAAAGTAAACAACAGCTCGAAGAGATCAAACCACTTCTAACACATTCCTTCGCCTCAGAGTTAAAGATAGAATAAAACTGCCAGCTAAACTACCCACCTCTCTCTCTCTCTCCCTCTCTCCCTCTCTCCCTCTCTCTCTCTCCCTCTCCCTCTCGTCGTCACCTGCTGGTTCTCACTCCATCATTCTTGTTTACCTGTTTCCCTCTCTCCCCCCCATCCCATTAGAGCTTAGTGCCTCCCCCTGACTGCAGCGTGTCGGGGCCTAACAAGGTCAGACTTGTAACTGGCTTCCATGTTAACTCATCCTTATATTTAATGAGTGTGCCCAAACATTGAGAGAGCCTCCCCTTAAAGCTCTCATGAAAGATTCAGCAGACCAGGCCCCAGCCCTGGGAAAACAATCAGCAGATAAGAAGAGGTGGAGCAAGAAAAAAAGAGAGGACACAAGGAGGAGAGAGACAAGGCTTAGAGGAGAGGAGAGGAAGATGGGACTAGGTGGAGGGGAAGAGGAGGAGGAGGAGGAGGAGGAAACGTGAGCTCTGGCTGAATGTTTCATGAGGGCCACGGAGAGGATAAAGCCAGACTGACAATGGCTAAGCCGCCGCACTCCCATTTCCCCTCCCCATCAATCCACTTCCCCCTGTCTCTCCCTCTCTCTCCCTCTCCTCCCGACACACATACAAACACACACTCTCACACATACACACACACACACACACTCTTCTCTTTGGACTTTGCTTCACTTTCCCCGCTCCTGTCTTTCACCTGTCCACTCTACCTCTCCCTGTGTTCGAAGAGGTGCTTCCAGGTTGCTGGACTGAGCCGTGCTGAGCCGAGTTTAGCTGTGCTGCATTGACCTGGTTACTCATCCATCATAGTGGCGGCTGCCAGAAACCAAGCTGAAAGGAATTATCTGTGCCAGCCAGCGGATTAGGGCTGGGAGTCAGCATTAAAATAAAAGGACTAGGGGCAGACAGTGAACTTGCTCACTAGTTTGTGTCTGATACTTTTTCTCCGAACCAGGACAAAATTGCATTTGAAAAGTTGAACATTTTGCAGCGAATTGAAATCGGCATAGTAAAGATTCCATGGCGACAGCGGCCACCTCGCCCCTCGACCGCTGGGTCTACCCCCGGGGACGCCTCTACCTGCGCAGCAGCAGCTTGGGGTGGTTCTTGTGATAGTATGTGTGTGTGTGTGTGTGTGTGTGTGTGTGTGTGGGTGATGTGTGTGTGTGTGTGTGTGTGTGTGTGTGTGCCGCCTCTACCTGCGCAGCAGCAGCTTGGGGTGGTTCTTGCTCTCCAGGTTACGCTCGATGAGGTCGGAGAGGAGGTGCTTAAGGACGTCGGTGGCGTACTCCAGGCGGCCCTGCAGCGCCGTCATGATGAGCGACGCCACGTAGCCGCGGTCGCGCATGGAGAAGGAGCGCTGCAGCTCCAGCGTGCGGATGAAGCTGAGGAGGAACACCTTGTTGTTGACCAGCTGGGCGAACTGCTTCAGCGCCTTCTCCACGCACTGCTGGCCGCACCCTGCTACCTGCACGGCGACAAAGCGACGCAAATCAAACAGACGTGCATGCCTACACACACCGTACAGGCTTCATCTGGTAGGGTAAATCTGGTGCGGGCTACATCTATTATAGCCTTTGCAAAACGTATTCTTTCTTTGTCTTTTATTTACAATTGTGTGTTGTGCCTGCTATGTTTCATATTTTCCTACTGAATTCCATGAGGAGGGATGTAACACTGCAGATTCCTCACCTCCAGCTCTCTCAGTACAGGGTGGTCGTCGATGCCAGGGAAGAGCACCCTCATGGTGTAGGTACGGTAGTCCAGGTAGGGGATGCCCGCCCGGTCCAGATCACTGGTCAGCTCGTTGATGTCCGTCTGCAGCTCTGCAAAGGCTGCAAGGGATCAAGACAAGTGGCCATTAGGTGAGCAATCAAGCCATAGCAACATAATTTGTCAAAACCCCTGCAGCAATTCAAGTACACCACGGGGTCCTGTTTTAGCTGGCAAAATAAAAGGCGGAAAGAAATAGCGTGTGAGGAGTGGCGGATTGCTCTTAAAAAACCAAAACATTTCCAGACGACAGAAGACGGAGAGCAAACACTCGCCCTCCTTGCACTCCAGAGCCACCCGTGACTCCAGGTTGTCCATCTGCATCTGCAGGCGCTTGAGCGTGAGGTCGTTCTCGTGCGACTTGCGCCTGTAGGCCAGCAGGACGATGATGACGACGATGAAGAGGAGGCCTCCGCCGGCGGTGATGCTCATGATGGCGGGCAGGGTGAGTAGGCTGTCCGACCTGATGTGGACGGCTCCGGGGGACATGTGGAGACCGCCGACATGGACCTGAACACAGAACAACAGCAAACTCGATTTAATGTGTTTTCAATCCTGTTTATTTTTACGGCGTACTCTACATGTGAGACGGCTGACAGTTGGACTACTTGTGTATGTGGCTGAGTTAGACTGATAGACAAACAGAAAGTGACAGACAGTGAGCGATGGTGACCTGACATGTCACTGAGGAAGTCGGAGGGGCTCTGAACCAGACACACTGAGACAGTGACCGAAAGCCAGGACGACAGACAGTGACCTATTTTCAAGGTCGACAGCAAACATCTCGACAGCAAAACCCCGCAGTGAGATGATGGAGGAGACTAACCAGGACTTTGTGCTGGCCGGTGAGATTGGGGGGTTCACAGAGTAGCTGGGTGTCAGAGACGGTCAGGGAGCAGGGGGTGTCTCCGATCAGCACGGTGTAGTTGAGCCTGGCCCCACCCGACGCCGAGGGCACCAGGTTGCGCCCCTGGAACATACACAGGGAAATCCCTCACATGTTTAAAATTAGCAGAACTCTTCATGTGTTTGTAAAATGCCAATCACAACGCACGGTGATTTTTTTTCTTCCAACACCTAAAATTATTCATTATCACACTTTACACATAACAATGGATCTAAATGAACGCAGTTCACAGGGACAAATCAATGGATAGCTAATGGTCTAAAGCAGGCTCCCTTGTCTGGCTCACCTTGAGTATGATAGGGGCGCCGGGTTTCTGCTCCAGCACCCCTGACAGACTGAGCGGCTCCAGGTAAGGGTTCGGGTAGTAGATGAAACTCGTGCTGTTGTAGGTGAGCAGCGCCTGGACGTTGTTGAAGACAAAACCAAACTCCTCCACGTGTTTGACGGTCTCCTGCTCCGGGGTGTACTCTGCCTTCAGGGAGGGGGCGAAACAGCTGATGGTGGTGGTGTTGAGCACCTTACACACCTGAGCGAGAAGAGAACACCCCGGGGTTAAAGGTCAGGCACACGTGAAAGAGCACGTCCAAGATAAAAATAATATGTAAACCGAACCGTAGCTGTAGCTATGTTGAAACACATCACAAACAGAATAACGTGTGTTTTTGAGTAGAAGGTTATGATGTGTTTATTATCGGTTAGAACGTTCTAGAGACGGTTTGGGGGGGTCTGTACAGGGAGGACACTCACGTTGACTGACTCGTGGCCAGCGTACTTCACTCTGACCCTGGGCTCCTGCACGACGTCCAGGTTGGTCCCAGTCACCATCAGGGTGGTGTGGCCGCTGGCGAACGAGAACCACAAGATAACAACATCGGTTACACTCCGCAGAATCACTGTTTTCGATCTGTTTTCACTGGACAACGGTCTGAATTCTGCCGTCTCGGTGGAGAGGCAAACTCACACACACAGTCACCCTCGAGCATGCGTGCACACGCACACAAAATCACAAGGGCTCTCTCCTAATAAGCTGTTATTTCTCTACACGTCAATATAATGATCACATTGAAATCTGCAGTTTAGGTCAAGAAAAATTTAAAAGGTAAAAAATGTTCATCCAATTACATCCATGAATAGATCCTTGTATTTGGATTTAGCTCGAAAGATCAACAGCTCTTTGTTAGAGTGGTTTGGCAGCACCAGATCAAAAGAAGGGAACCAGCTGGCTGCTGCTTTATATTCAGCCATGACTAGGCTGGCGCAGCATGAGTACAGGTGCAGCTTGTTAACACGGCCCGTACGACGCGGTTCAAATAAGCAATCTGCACTCGGCGTTGCATCACCTGGGCTGCACCGTGTGCCCAGCCACAAAGTGAAGTGGGGAACTGGGGTGTATGAGAGAGAGAGGGAGGGGGGGGTGAGAAGGGGAGAAATGAATGGTGTAAGAAAAGCAAAAAAAAAAAAAAAAAGGCTGAGCTGTCGTCTTGTCAGCTTGAGACGGACTCCAATCCTTCCTGCCCGCACTTCAAAGAGGCTACTTCAGCTCATGTGGCCACATAGTGTGACTGCACAGCCATGATGAGAACGTTGATTCCCTGGCTCCATAAAGCCCCCCCCCCCCGCCCTCCCCCCCCCCCCAGTCACCACCGGAGTGCGAGTGGACTGGAGTGGCACTTCAGAGCCGTCGCTATGCAGCACTTTGGCCCGTTCCTTTGTCCTCCACATAGTGCCTCCACCATCATGCTTCGTCTCCAGTCAGAGTAGTAGCCCAATAGAACGCTGTCTCTCTTTTGTGACATTGTGCAGTTGCAGGATCCAGGGCCGGGTGAAACGGGGTTCTTGGTCGACATGTATTGTTGCCAGCACAAACCTATTATTTTTTTTAATAATACACTTCTTTAGATATAAAGGGGGTGGCATGGTCACGAGATGACAGCATGATTAATATTAGATGTAGTGTAAATGGACGTTTACAAATGGGTTTGACCGAGTTTGTCCATTACCTGCAAGACATCATAAATTGAAACCATAGTGTTAAAGTGTGTGTTTCCCGGTGCGGGTTTATGTGTACCTGGTGATGCTCCACTGTGGCTCAATGCGCTGGACCGTGGGGTCCTCGATGTAATCAAAGGACAGGCTTCCCGGTACCGTGGCCCAGTCCACGCTCAGGCTGACCGCCACCGGCCCCGCTCCGGTCACCGACGGCGCCGAGAAGCACACAATCTCCGACACGGTCCTCCTGCACAGGTTAGCCCCAAACCAACAGCTACATTATTACTCTCAGATGAACCAGGGGGGGAGGGACACACACACACACACACACACACACCTCCGTGTTTTTTGTTTTTTTACAGTGGCCTTTGCACGCTGGGCGAGCATGCGTTACAAATCCGGTGTGCCTCTCGCGTGCCGCAAACGTGTTTCAAAACGCGGTAATTGCAGGCTTTCTGGCTAATGCTTCCTTTTCCTTCACCCTCCTGACTCTGGCAATCAGGGGGGGGGGCTTTTTGATCTTGGAATAGATATCTATAAATACACAGGGAATAACACCTGCTGTCCTTCGGCTTTTCATCGTCCTAGCACTTTCTTCATCAAGAAACCACCTTCACATCTCACTATAATGATCTCTCTACAGTGTTGAAACAAAAGCACTGCTTTATAATGTTCTAAACCTTTACAGTGAGTGGACGAAGGTAATGGTATCTTCTTTAAAAAAAGGTGAAAAAAAAGGTAAAAAAATTTAAAGTTTATAAATGGTTTTCTAAAGTCACTTTAATGATAGTAGGGATTGAATAGGTGTAAAGCCTACCTGTAAAGCTCGCAGGTCTGGTTACCAAAGAGGACGTTGATGGTGCTCCCGGCACCCAGGTTCTCCCCCACGATGGTGACCTTGGTGCCCCCAGATTCAGGCCCCCTGCCTGGAGCGAGAGCCAGCATGGTAGGGGTCTGGGGAGAACAACCGGTTCATCAATATTTAATCTACCACAGCACTGGCAGGGAATAATCAGGACAGCATGACCTTGCTTATATCGTTATATAATTACATCAGTGCAATATCAATTACACTGGTTTGTTAGCGCCCCTGTAACAACTTTTTGTTAAATTGACTTTGCAAGCAAGTTTTGATGAGATTTTTCAAAGTACAGCTGAAACCGAGACATCGAGACCGTGTCCATGTACAATGAATGTTTCAGTGTTATGTGTGTGTATATTTCTTTGTGTCTGTCTGAGTGTAGTTTACCACAAAGGAGTAGAGCTGGGTGGACTGGGCACGGAGTTCTGGCCTGCATTCACCCACACACAGCTGGACAGGACCTGGTGGGCTTCCATGGGGGGTGGTCGCCATCTCACACACTATCCTGGCAATGCAAACACACACACACACAAACACACACACACGCAGGCATGAGAGTACGGAACGGACAAATGTATAAGTTCAGAATACGAAAGGTATAAGTTCACATGGACCCTTACACACACACACACACACACCTACACACACATACACACACACACACACACACACACACACAAACACACACACACACACACATATGAACTAAATCTGTTATCAATTGCAGCAGAAAGGCTATCCTCTGGCCTCGTCTCCCTGAGCCAATGTGATTGAGGGAGACTTTCATAGTAGAGGGTAGGTCAATACAGAGGGCCATCTTTCTTCCTAATGGAAAACCTATAACAGCAATATAACAGCAATGATAAACTGCCCCATACCCCTGTTCCACGCTACCTCCCCCAACCTCCTCCTTCCTGCTAGTCCCACTTCCACCCACCATTACCTACGTTGCCATGGCAACAGCCGTGGCTCCACGATAGATCAGTATTGCCTGTCAGGTCAATGAGATAAAGTGCTCCATGAATAAGTCATTACGGATACTGACCCTACAGAGAAATTAATGGTTGTTACAGGTGTAAAGACATGTTTTTTAAAGCAGTGAGTGGGGTTCAAATGAATAGGCTCGTAAATGTATACGGAGAAGTCTCCGGAACAGACCTCTCACCCCTGCCTCATACAAGAGTTGGCCCAATGAATTGTCTCCTTCTGCCCATCCTTTCTTTTACGTCATGGAGACAGTTCCAATTTTCTGCTGGCATGTTCTGTACTTTTTTTTACAAGGATATAAATAAAGTGACTGCAGTCATGGCCCAATCGAATTACATGGCTGTGAGAGAAACACATGGCTAACAGATTGTCCCTGCAGTCGGCGACACGCAGCGCATTTCAATTACTGCGGTGTCTGCCACCAACACCACCGCTACGGAGCACAAAGAGCTATCACTGCTATCACTGCTCTTCTCTAGCAACACTCATCTGTACACTGGAGTAATGTACGAGTACTTAATGCCAGTGTCTCTAACCTTCTCTCTGTCCCTCCTGTTCTAAGGGTGCTCATAAAAATATGTTTGTATGCATAAGGGATGAATGTTTGTGTGTGTGTGTGTGTGTGTGTGTGTGTGTGTGTGGACCCTCTTACTGCTCTGCTGTGACGTAGCCCTCCTGCCTGGGGGTGCACCGTACCCCTGCCACCTCCACGTTGCCCTGTAGCTCGGAGAAGGTCAGGCCCAGGTTGAGGCCCTGGATGGTGACCAGCGTTCCCCCCTCGGGAGGCCCAGACACGGGGCTCACCTGGAAACAGAGAACAGGTACAGGTGTAAGAGGGATGACCCAAAGGGGGAAGGTACGGATGCAGGAGAGGGTCTTTCTATTTCTTAACGGTCTTCACCAGCGGGCTGTATTCTGATTGGACTATAAAGTGCCAGTGGCATCTTTTTGGGTTTTGGTCCCCGTATTCACCCATGCCTCTACTGCTCCTTTAAAACCCAAGCTCCTTGTGTTGTTTAAAATTAAGTAAAATACAGTTTTTTATTGCGGTTTGTTTCTCAATTGTCAAGTGTCAAGTGCAATGTGTCGCTCACCGATTCTCCGCACTTAACACCATAAAACTGTGAATTGCATCACTACGCCCTTAAGCCAAACAAGGGCATTGGCTAGCTGGCCCAATAACAAGCTCAACCACCCCAGCACAATAAGGATGGCTTATGGGGCCGTGGAGCGAGGCAGCCGCGGCGGCAAAATGCAGGAGTGAAGATCTCCCCGCTGCCAGCAGCCCGAGAGTCTCCTCATCCAGCGGGCCGCTCGCTGCCTCTGCTCAAACACTAATAATGTGACAGGGACTTCAAAGGCTCGCGGCCCTTTGATGTTGGGAGAGCCTTCTCTGTGCCTGACCCACTGTGGACTCAATCAAGAGAAAGAGAACAAGAGTCAGTGACAGAAAAAGACCCGTGGCTGCTCTCGAAAATAGGCTGAATTAATTTAGCCGCCTGAGACCGCTGTGAATCAGACGCCCGTGCGGGATAATGCCAATGATAAAGTCTCTTAGGTAAGGAGGGACTGATTTTGGGCGGGACGAGGCGCTTGAACCCCGCCCTATGTAGAATGAGTCGAAGTATGTTTCCGATGACTGCTCTTGGACTGACTGAACTTCTAGGTACTCGATGCGCGTTGTCGGCTAATTCTTGGAAAATGAGGGCAGATTAGCCGAATGATTGAATGGCAGAGCAGCTAACCTCAGTGATGCGCGGGTTGGTGCACTTGACGTTCCTAGCCGACAGGTCCAGCCAGCGGCTGGCGTAGGGAGAGATGGGTGGGCAGTGCTGCCTCATGGTGCAGCGTCCCTCGCCACTGCACCAGCCACACTGGAACTTCCTCTCCGCCCGCAGACACATGCCGCAGCTGTCCCGCTGGGCACTGCACTTGTACAGG
>JAVQIZ010094155.1:0-11129 GCA_036023535.2 Galaxias brevipinnis | reverse complement strand
CACACACACACACACACACACACACACTCAATACAAAGGAACTTTCTATCTCACACACACACACACACACACACACACACTCAATACAAAGGAACTTTCTATCTCACACACACACACACGTGCCATATGATCCACTTACCGACACAAAGACACACTTAAAACCACACATTACTGCGCACTCCATCTCCCAGACAGACAGACAGACAGACAGACAGACAGACAGACAGGCAGGCAGGCAGACAGGCAGGCAGACAGGCAGGCAGACAGACAGACAGGCAGGCAGGCAGACAGACAGACAGACAGACAGACAGACAGACAGACAGACAGGCAGATAGACAGACAGACAGGCAGGCAGACAGGCAGGCAGGCTGGCAGGCAGTTATTGTGGGTCTGAATAGATATCAGGGGTTAACCGTTTTAACAGGGTTATAGTGAAGATTATCCAGACTGAGGTCTTAAGTTAGTCTCAAACTCCATTTAACCTGAGACAGCCTTATCAGTGTAAAGGGTACGAGCAACCTGCACTCTTTCATGTGACTCTCACACTTTCATGTGTTTCTAAAGTCTGGCTTACCAGTGGAAACGTGAACGGCACAGAGTGGTAGGAAGGCAGGCTCGCTCTCTCTCTCTCTCTGTGTCTCTCTGTGTCTCTCTCCCGTTCTCTCGCTCTCTCTCTCTTTGTCTCTGCCTCTCTCTCTCTCTGTCTCTCTCCCTGTCTCTCTCTCTGTCTCTCTCTCTCTTTGTCTCTCTCTCTCTCTCTCTCTGTGTCTCTCCCTCTCTCTCTATTTGTCTCTTTCTGTGTCTCCCTGTCTCTGTCTTTCTGTCTCTCTCTGTCTCCCTCTCTCTCTCTCTGACTCCTCTGAGTAGGTAGATTGTCTAACCCCTAGTAGTACCTAAAAGAAAAGAGAAAATGAAAAGGAGTACCTCAAAGAAAAGAAAAGCACTAGAGAAGAATACAATAACACATAAACCAGAAACTATCTCTATAGCAACATCGATAAAGTGTTCCCTCCTGTGCTGGGCTGGGCTGGGCTGGGCTGGGCTGGGCTGGGCTGGGCTGTGCTCTTCAACCAGGACAGGAGTGAGGGATTTTGGTTTTATCCACAGTCTAACATGCGTTTTACACTTTTCTGGTTGTAGGAAAGTTAACACTGGACTGTGGTTACACATGTTACAGCCCAGGTCAACAATAGACTCCTCCCAGCTTTATTTTCCCCTTTGCATTCATCACATTATCAATGTATACTCCAATAGTTTTGAAAAGTTTAGTTTGACTGATTACCATCAATCAGAAGTTATTGCCTGAAACCAGAATTGTGTCATTCAATGCTTTCCAGGGGATTGATAGTGTCCAAGATTTCTCCACATTATGAAAGATGTAGGCATGGGGGTGTTTTGAGAGCCCATTAATTCTTTTTTTTCTTTCTCTGTGCTTGTTCTTGTTCATGAATGAGTGTTCTGCTGAGTGATGATAAGGTACAGGGTGCCAGTGTGCAGTGTTGGGTTATTACACATAACTAACATTATCTCTGAACACGAGGGCTGTTGACAAAAGACATTTCGGACAAGACTGCAATATACTGGGTTCGGTTGATTGGAGGATTACCAAATAGTAGTTTCTTATCGCCATGGTTTCCGAGATGGATATATTCTGTGGTTGGCTGATTTTTTTGGAGGATCAGCAACAAGTAGTTTTTCTCTTTTTTCCGTTTTTTTTTTTTTTTCTCGTCATTGTTTCCAAGACAGATGTTCTGTGGTCGGTTTGATTTCAAGGAGATTTACTAACGGCGGTGATTCTTTCTTTTCTCTCTCCCTGTGTGTGTGTGTGTGTGTGTGTGTGTGTATCAGCGGGATGCCCTCTCATGAAGCCTCTGGCGGCAGCTGACGTTAACGGTGAGCGGGAGACGCCACGGAACACCGGGGGAAGCCGCCAGCCAGCCAGCCAGCCGAACGGGAGAGGCTGCTCCCTCCGTCTCACCCCTCTGCCCCCCACTCCGACCCTGACTCCTATTCAAACACCACGCCCAGCTCCAGTTCCAGCCACCTCCACCAACCAGTGCCAAGCGACCACCGCCAGCAGCCAATCATGTCCCGGCGTCGGAAGTCGTCCACCCCCTGTATGATCAGGCCCAGTGAGGTCCCGTCGCAGGACGACCAGGAAGAGGAAATGGAGCTAGCCTCGTCATTGGACAACCCGCTGAGCACGCCCTCCTCCTCTGAGCCAATGGAGAGCCACAACCAGCAGAACAACGAGGAACAGCCGCAGGAAACGGGAGAAAAAGATATGGAGGAAGGGGGGGAAGAAGAAGAAGAAGAAGAAGACGAAGACGAAGAAGAAGATGGTGTTCAGGACGGAGAAAGAAGAGAGGAAGAGGAGGAGGAGGAAGAGGAGGAAGTAGGCGGGGTCCAGGCGGCGTTGGACGCGGAGCCTCTGTCTAAAGGCTACAAGTGTAAATACTGTCCTTTCTCCAGCCACAGCCTGCCGGGCTTTAAGGCTCACGTGGACTCCAGCCACCCCAACGTCATCCTCAACCCCCTGTACCTGTGCGCCGTCTGCAACTTCAGCACCAGGAAGTTTGACCTGCTGACGGAGCACAACGAGAGGAGCCACCCAGGCCGCAGTGACTTCAAGTTCAAGAGAGTCAAGCGCTACAACCAGACCGTGTTAGAGCAGACCATCGAAGCTCCGGACCACAGCGCCGTCGCCCCCGACAACCACGACGGCTCCACCCCCTCCCTGCACCGCAGGGCCTCCGCCCCTTGCTTAGCGACCAGGTTGACGACTCCGGACAGTATCCAGGCACTGTTTCCAGGCAACGGGCTGGATGACGTCACGCTCCATAAGGACGCTGTGACATCGGTCAACATCAACGGGCTAGTTCTGGTCCCGGACCTCGGGCCTGCCCCCCACGTCACACCCCTGCTACAGCGCCCCCCCAACTTCAGCTGCATACCAAAGATCGCCGTCCCCCTGAACACCGCCAAATACAACCCGTCCCTGGACCACAACAGCACCATGATGGCCTCCTTCAGCCGCTTCCCTTACCCCACACACGCTGAGCTGTCCTGGCTAACCGCAGCCTCCAAACATCCTGAGGACCAGATCAAGGTAAGGGGCTGGGGGCCACTACTCTGTGTGTTTAAATGTGTGGATGTGTGAATTTGTAGATGTGCGTGTGTGTGTGTGTGTGTGTGTGTGTGTGTGTGTTAGAGAGTGTGCGTGTGTCAATGTGTGGAAGTGTGGATATGTACATGCGTGTGTGAGACTGTGTGAATGTGTGGGTGTGAAAATGCATTGTTTTATGTGTGAGACTGTGTGCATGCGTGTGTGTGTGTGTGTGTGTGTGTGTGTGTATGTGTGTGTGTGTGTGTGTGTGTGTTTGTGTGTGTGAATGTGTGTGTGTGTGTGTGTAAGCTGCTCAAGTGAAAATTCTAATTCAGACCTCATAATTTGCATAACATAAAATTGCCCAGTAGTTCAGTCTGGCTACTGTACATGTTCCAGAGTTATTGTTTATTGACTTTTTTCTGACTTTTTTCTGTTTTCATTTATTGTTTGTTACTATTAGCTTTTGGCTTGAACTTCTTTAATGAGCCGTTTATCTTTTGTTTATAGTTTGTTGATATGGTTACTCATATTGGCGTTTTTTGTGGCGTTGCTTTTTTCTAATTGGCAAGAGTGTTAATTTGGAATCATTAAAAGGCAGTCATTGCTCATTAAAGTGCATTATCTATGAAAACAGCAACTTCATTTGTTATTGGGGTTAGGGTTAGTATTTTACCAGGTACCTTGGTATGAAGAAAGACATTTTCTCAATTTCTTACAAACCATTTTTAATATAAACGAACCATATTTGTACATTGCTTTAAAACCATAGGCTACATTATTTAGAACTTGTTTTTGTATGCATTATTTAAAAAAATATTATGGTAGGAGATACAACTTGTCAGACAAAATTTTTTGGGAAAGACCGTACCAGTATAGTAGTATTATTATTTCTACTCTCCAGGTAAAGTTAGTTACTCCCTCTGCCTCCTCTCCAGATAAAGTTAGTAACTCCCTCTGCCTCCCCTCCAGGTAAAGTTAGTTACTCCCTCTGCCTCCTCTCCAGAAAAAGTTAGTAACTCCCTCTGCCTCCCCTCCAGATAAAGTTAGTAACTCCCTCTGCCTCCCCTCCAGGTGTGGTTCACCACCCAGCGTCTGAAGCAGGGCATCACCTGGACGCCCGAGGAGGTAGAGGAGGCCCGGAAGAAGATGTTCAACGGCTCCATCCCCGCAGTGCACCACACCTTCACCTCCTCCTCCACCTTCACCTCCTCCTCCTCCTCCTCCTCCTCCAGCACCACCGTCCTCCACAGCAGCAGCAGCAGCTGCCCCACCCCGGTGTCTCCTCCCCCCCAGCTAGCGGGGGCAGCTAAACACCCCCCCCCTGTGCCGCTGTATGCCCACAGCCTGTTCCACCCGCCGGACGCCCAGTCCACCACCACCGTCTTCAACGGCTTGAGGGTTACCACGACAACATGCACTCCTGTAGTGTCGGTCAGCTCCTCCCAGCGTGCCACCCTTCCTCCTCCTCCCCCTCCTCCTCCTCTTCTGAAACGACCCCTGGAGTCGGGTTCGACCACGTTGGAGCCGGAGGTGAAGCGTCCGGCGGGGAACGGGCCGCGCCTCCAGGACCCTAACGAGAGGCTGCTGATGGCTCCGCCCCCGCCTCCACCGAAGGAACCCTGGCTTCTCATGGCACCGCCCCCCGTTCCCCCGGAGACCAAACGGCCCGTGACACTTTCTCCGATGGCGGCGGCGGCGACAGAGGTCAAAAGGTTACCAGGAACAGCCCCGTTAATACCTTCGTCCTCCTCATCTTCGTCCTCTTCGTTGTGTAATGCTAAACTGACGACGGCGCCGCAGCCTTCGTCACTGAAGGCCAAAGCCCAACACCCCAGCATCGCTTTCCCTGATTTGCTGTCCAGAACCTTTTTGGCTCCGCCCATAATCGCGCCTCTGTTTAACAGTTACATGCTGCCCCCCCGCACCCCCTCCGCCCCCACCAAAGAGAAGCACCCGCTGACCCACGCTCTGCTAGCCCCTGAGCTACTAAAGCTCCCCAGCTCCCTGCCAATCATCGCCCCGCAGATCAAAAGGCCCACCATCATCCAATCAGTACGCAGCCCGGTGAAAGGCCCGCCCCTGACAGCCAGCCTGCCCTGTGAGAGTAAGATGCTAAAAGAGCAACAGCAACCGCAACAACAACAACACCAACAACAACAACACCAACAACAACAATCACAACAACAATCACAACAGCACCAGGCAGGTCCGGAACTAAAGACCAGCTTGTCTCGCCAAGACAAAGCCCTCACCCCTCTGGCAGAGGTCAACGGCGTAACCAGGGGTGACGCCAAGCGAGCCATCGGCGTGAGCCACAACCCTGAGGGCGAGGCCTTCCCCAAGCAGCAGGACACAGCTGGTCCCAAGGCGGCGCCTGCAGCCGGTCAGTTCCCTCTGCTGGAGAGGATGAAGGGGAAGAGCGCTGAGCAGCTGAAGGTCCTGGAGGAGAACTTCCAGAGGAACAGCTTCCCTTCCTACGGCGACCTGGAGCGCCTGGCCGAGTCCACGCGCCTTGCTCGCCACGAGATCGACAGCTGGTTCCTGGAGCGACGCGCTCTCCGCGACAACCTGGAACTGGCTTTGCTCAACTCCATGGGCAGCAGGAGGCTGGGAGGAGGAGGAGGAGGAGGAGGAGGAGGAGGTGGCATGGATAAACAACGTCACCAACCCTCCCAGCAACACCAGGGGCAGATGAACGGGTTCCACAAGCTAGGCAACAGTAACAGCATGGGGTTAGGTGGCGGCGGCGGCCATCTTAAAAGCCCTCCTCCCATCGTTGCTCCGGCCGGTAACCCTGGTAACCCCGCGTCTCCCTCCTTGGTGGGCGTGGCGGCGGACGGTCGCTGGCTGGCGCTGCTCATGGACGTGTTCGCTCAGACCCGCTGGCCGTCCCCCGAGGAGTACGCCCGCCTGGAGGCTCGCACGGGCCTGCCGCGCACTGCCATCGTCCGCTGGTTCAAAGACAGCCGCTCGGCACTGAAGAGCGGCTCGCTGGACTGGATGGAGCTGTTCCACAGGATGAACCAGCAGGGGGCGCTGATGCTACCGCCGCGGCCGCAGCCGCCGCAGCCGGGCTCAGAGAATGCCGTCGGGTTTTTCCTCCGAGAACGTTTCCAGGACGCACGGAGCACCAGCGGTGTTACCAAGGTGTCTGGGGCCTCGGAGGAACTCAGCCCGGGCCCGGGCGGGCTAGGGGGGCTAGGGGAGCTTGGAGGGCTAGGAGGGCTAGCCCTGCAGCAGGCTAACAGCCAGCCAGAGCTCCATGAGTGGCTGGCCAGGAAGCTGAGCCATCAGACGTCCAATAGCCGGAACAGCCCCAGGGCAGAGGGGGGATTCGGGGCCTGGCTGGAGGACAGAGCCTCACTAACAACGAGAGGCAAGGAGCTCATGGTCTCTGAGCTGGACGTGAAGATAGCCGGCGAGCCCTCTGGACAAGTGATTGGATGAGCAGTGAGTCAGCATTTAATTATAATATATGAAATTTTATAATTATAAATTAAAAGTGTTATTGAGTTTCCATTTTATGCTCCGTTCTCATCAATATTCCAATTTTAATATTACAATTGAGAACAGCAAAATACTTTGAATCGGTGTATGAAGAATTTGGCTTCTCATATTGAATGCATATTGTTATACAGTTTTTAACATTTCACAAGTATTTAATTTATTTCTCAATGAGTGCTATTTGTTGGTGAGACCTTGAAATGTTAAAAACGGGCAAAAAAAAATCCTTGTTTTGGAATTGGCCTAGTGAATAAACTTATAATATGCTGGTTCAATGTTCGATATTAAAGTTTATTGGGTTTTTTTCAGGTCGCTGCTGTTGGTTGAGCGCCTGAGCAAAAATTTACAAAGAAGACAAAACGTTTTTTTTTTTTTATATTGTATTTTTTTGAAGCAGTTTTATCTCTTGATTGTCCCATCCTCGTTTACGCACAACATTTCTTCGATCTCTGTGAGGTAATCTTGTCAAATGTTTTGTTTTTTTTAAACAATGGTCACGTCCTGACATGGCCCCTAATAGTAGTCGACTCATAAGCTGCAGATCTTATATAAAAGGAAAGGTCAAAGGTCAAAACATGTCCACTGGCTAAGCCAGTCCAGCACTAACTGGTGTAAAACAAATGCTATTAGCTTGCTTCATTTTCCCCTTTTGTTTACAATTCTGGCTTACACTTTTCTGTTTTCTTTTGAAGATCTGCAGAAATGTCCAAGTAGTCGAACCAGAGCTAATTTGTTTATGGGTGGGGGTCATGTTGTGTGTGAACTGTGGATGTTGTGGAGAGACAGGAAATGTGTCATAGCCAGGTCTCCACTGCCAGGCTAACTATACCCTGGCAGGGCAAGACACATAGTGCTAGCTCAAAAATAAATCATTGCTATCTCACAGATCTTTAAATCAAATCATGTCATGTATTATGTGAAAAGAGTATGAAATATCAGCTAGGCTTGGGTGAGCCCAGGTTATCCGTGCAGTGAAAACAAGGCTTGCGTGCTTTATAGCGATGACTGACCGATGTCCTGGCGAGCGAAGGGCGGGAAGGGGGGGCTTTAGGGGGGGTGTCGAGTGCCAAAGCTGGAAGTGTCGCATTAGTTATTAAAAAAAAAAGAAAAAAAAGGGTTGTTCTTCTTGTAAATATAATAACTGTATGTTTTATTTCTGTGTTGCTACAGATTTGTACAATTTTGGGGTACATTTTGTTACATTTTATAGTGGGACTATATCTTGCTCCCCCCCCCCCCCCT
The DNA here is from genome assembly GCA_036023535.2 of Galaxias brevipinnis. Taxonomy (NCBI): domain Eukaryota; kingdom Metazoa; phylum Chordata; class Actinopteri; order Galaxiiformes; family Galaxiidae; genus Galaxias; species Galaxias brevipinnis. The sequence continues at coordinate 3,274 of JAVQIZ010094155.1, read as the reverse complement.
TTTCTCTGCTCTCAGTGTAGCTGGGATTTAACCAGCCACAGTGGTTTCTGTGCTACATTTTTTTTGTAAAGAAGAAGACGGAAAAAAAAAACTAACAAAAAAAAACAGCTGAACTACAACTGCAAGTTTGGCAACACTTCAGTCAATCCCAGGTCCCTGAGCTTCCTGTTTTCAACCAGAGGCTTCTCTTCCCATCAAATCAAACTTAAGGGGGCCCACGGAACTGTTTCTGCTGTAGTCTTGGATGTGGACCGATAAAGCTAACTTGCACTCTCATTATTATTATTATAAACCGTCATGCTTGTATGCCTATGTGACGCTGTTGGTATTTTTTTTTGATTTTTTATTTGATTTTTTTTTTATATAGATACTGTTAATAGCAAAAAGCAGAAAGTCAAACGTTTATATTTGCGTTAAAAAACAAAGTTAGAAATCATGCTGCCTAAAACATGTTCTAAGGTCTCTAACATGCACACTTCAATATCTCCCTTTCTTATCTATTTTCTGTCCATCTGTCGTTATCTCTCGCTCTATCACTCTTTCCCCCTCTCTTTCCCCCTCTCTGTCTCTGTCTCTGTTTGTTGTCCTGCTAAATTAACATAAATACACTTCTGTAATAGATAGCCTTTCTATTGTACACCTCGACTTTGTAGAACTTAGTGAATATACTTTAATTCCGACATACATTGTAAACCATAAAAATAACAAAAACAATGAGATCTTTGTGTATCGCTTCAGCCGCCATAGTAAACTGGTTGAAAGTACATTTATCAAAGAAATACTGTGTTTAAATCAAACATACCCTACACGAGGCTTTTCTTCTTTTACCACTTTACTACTTCCTGTTGATGTCTGCTGTAATCCAATAAAAAAGCACAGCCTTTTGTCCCGAAAAAGGTTCAAGGTCACATGGTTCCGTGGTTAATTGTCTCTCACCTCAAGGACTTGTTTTTTTTTAAGGACGTCTAAGTTACCAGCCTGTCTAATGCTGAATTGCACTTGAATCAACCCCACTTGACACTTTTCATTGATTTTACAATTACTGTTCATTATTTTTCTTATTTTTATGTGACATGCTATTTCTCCCTTCCAACCCATTGCCTTGGGAATGTTGAAAAGTGTGTCCTAAAAGATTAGCCCAGTATTTAGACACTAACGTATTGCTCCTAAAACGTATGGGTTATGGTGCAGTTGGGCCTGTTAGTATTACTTTTTGCGGCTGTTCCTATTCTACCCAGTTACCAGCCGCTCGTGACCTTTGGCTGATTGACCTGTTAGCTACAGCAGTGTGTCTGTGTGAGCTTCATCACGTAACCCTCTTTCATAATTCTCTGTGTGTAATTGGAATGACCACGTTCTTTGCTGTTCCCGAAGCTGAAGCGTTTAACAGCCAGCCAACCAGAGGGTCTACTAGTGTCTGTTACGTTGTCATAGGGACCCTTTCTAGTGACTGATCACCGTCATAGCTCTGACCCTTGACCCCATAGACAGCGATACATGATCTATGGCTACGCTTGTTATGCCCTTCGCGGAAAGACTCGTCCACAACAGATTGTTTGTTATGCACTGACCCTTTTATAAGTCAGTAAGTCAACAGAAACGTTACCCATTATCTAGTCACTGTTCACCCTACATTGTTTTTGAGTGGCCTCATGAAGTCACGACTCTTTACAGTACATTTTGAAATATATAGTAGTATAGTATTCTCTTCCAGTTGCTAAATATAAAACATTTGAAGGACTGCATCCTTAGGCTACTCAGTTTTGATATAGGCCTATTGTGTTATTAGCTCCCCACAGTCGTAAGTTATACTGTCCAGGTATATGGAACGTCGCATTACAGGTATTTGTATAGAGAAAACACATAACATCGTGTTAATGAACAACACACTTTCTCCTGGCTACAACAGACCTCTAAAGCCTTTGTTATGACAGTAAGTACACACGGAGATCACGTCATGTCACCAGGGTTCTTTCCCTATAAGCCTTAACTAAGAAGTCTATGCATCTTTGTTGCCACTGAGCTGTATTAATGTGTAGCCTAGACTAGTTACTGTTTTTTCATAGTAATTAGTTATAAATCTTAGCCGTCGCTGCATCGGTAGGTTGTATCTTTGTGTCGTTACCTCGGTGCAACGATAATGCACTTAGAACAAACTAAAAGTAAACATTAAATATTAAAAGAAAACGTATTTTTCTTATTCTAAATAGGACTGTTGCTTGCTTGTAACCAACTAATAAATAATAGGCTACCTTTACTTGTTTTATTCGGTCTTAAATAAGATCCTAACTTGTTTGTCAAATCATTCGTAAGAGATTTACTTGTTAATTGAAAGATAAAAATATGATTGCAGATGTACTGTACTGTTTCTAATTTCTATTTGATCACGCTTCCTGGAGGTGGACGTGTTTTTTTTTGCTGTGGGTTTACATTTGCTTCGATTTTAAGGCTCTTACAGTTTTGAAGGCTTGGCATCCTCAACAGCCTTCTGAAATTCACAGAATCCCGTGGCATGATAGGGTCAACACACACGGTATCACACACTCTGTTCCAAAAGCGCACACGCGCGCACACACACACACACACACACACACACAAAGCTCACAGCAGCATTCATTGCAGGTTGCTGTTATCATGCAAAAACAAGATTTTTGACCTTGTATAACTCCCTTTTGCTCTGGTTTTTCTCTTTCTGGCTGAATGGCAGTCTCTATGTGGCTGACTTACACACCCGCATACTGACTTGACTCAAGGATGAACCCATTGCTGTGTCCAGCATTAAAAACAAAACAAATCGGGCCGCAAAAGAGCCGTTTTGAAGCTGAAAAACTTCAGGGATGCTATAGTTTAGATTAGGTTTTTCCTTCCCAGAATGTAATAGATGTCTTCTTTTGTGGTGTGTTGGGGTTCGGGGGAAACACAGCGACAGCTGTAACGGGGAATTCGGGGCCGTTGAGGGCACTGAACTGGAACGCAGAAGAACTCCTCGACTCTTGGCAGACGCAGAACTGTTTCAGGGGGCAGGAAAGGGTTATACAGGAATGGTACAGTCCAGAGTTGTAGGGGATGGAAAAAATCCCCCTTGGGCCTGACAGATAATGGGCCAGTCCGGATCTAAACCTTAAAACCTGATACTGTACAGAACGGAGAACAGATTGTGTGTGTGTGTGTGTGTGTGTGTGTGTGTGTGTGTGTGTGTGTGTGTGTGTGTGTGTGTGTGTGTGTGTGTGTGTGTGTGTGTGTGTGTGTGTGTGTGCGCGCGCGCGCGCGTGCG